>PYXC01000948.1:640000-672500 GCA_015244755.2 Tenualosa ilisha
TGCAGAGAATCGTGATCTCAGTTCTTGTCAAAAAAAATCACAATGCACATTTTTTCCCAGAATCATGCAGCCCTAGTCAACGTTGATCTGTTTTTTCCTCAGCCAAGCCAACAAGCACATCTCAAACACTGTTCAGTTGGAACTCATTGTCAAAATATAGGTCTGTATTACAATAAGTATTGTGTACAGTCCCTTGCAGCAGTCTGATGGCAAACTTTTTTTTAGGGATGCTGGGCACATAGTGTTCTCTTATGTAGTGTCATTCAGTGTGTGTGTGTGCGTGTGTATGTGTGTGTGTTTGGGTGTGCGTGTTTGAGAGTGTTTACTGTAAGCCTGTGGGTCATTGCAGCTGCACACGCTGTAGCTGAGTGATCTGGCTTTGATGGAGTCACGGCTGAGCGCACTGAGACAGACTGCCTGAAGGCCGCTACCAAAGGTCACACAAGGAGACCTGCTTTTGCTTTTAGAGAGAGAGTGTGTGTGTGCGTGCGTGTGTGTGTGTGTGTGTGTTTGTTTGTTTGAGTTTGTTTTGGTTTGTTGTACATGAGCATGACCAGTTGACACGCGTGCTGAAACTCTTTGTTCTCTCTCAGGATGTTGTGTGGGGACTGAACTCTTTGTTTACTGTAAGTAGTCAACTCCTATCTGGTCTCATCTGCTATGCAGAAATGGCACCCAGATTCTCTTCAAAGTCTTATTTGAAATCTGCATATATGTACCTAGGCAAGTCCAGGACTGGTTTGTTGAATGATAAATGTGCTCCAATCTTGCATTGCCAGGATTTGCTGAATTTCGATGACCCGTTGAACATAGAGGCAGCAGAGCACCACTTGCGAGATAAGGTAAGAGAGCACCCCCCCCACACACACACCCCCCACCCCACCAGAACACACACATTCTCTCTCTCCCTCTCACAAATACACACACACAAACGCACATACACACACTCACACACACTCTCTCTCACACTCACACACACATATACACACACAAACACACTCTCTTACTCACACACACACACACACACACACACACTCTTTCACACACACACACACACACACACACACACACACCACAATACAGATCTCTTTCCCTAAGGACTTCCATTCAACAGCAACGGTACAGAATTGAATATGCTGGCTGGAGGCTTGTTAAACTACTAAAAAACGCCAAATTGCGCCCTGTGGGAAAGCTATGTGTGTGTGTGTGTGTGTGTGTGTGTGTGTTCGTGTTCGTGCATGCATGTGTGTGAGTACGTGCCTTAGTGCACACTTTTTTATTTTTTGAGCTGGTTATTAAAAAGTTTCTGTGTATGAGGGCAAATCTGGTGAGTGTATGCGAGTGTGTGTTATTTATGAATTTTGCAGTGTGTGTTTTGTGATAAGAAAACCCTGCATACTGCGCATTCTTCTGAGTAAACTGTGGATGTGTGTTCCAATAAACACTTGCATTATGGTGTTATAGATGGGAAAGCAGTTGTTTCTTTTGTTTGTTTCTTTTGAACTAGTAAAAAAAGCTTGTGTGTGTGTGTCTGCGTGTGCGTGTGTATGTGTAAGTGATTCTTCCAGACAGGTAAAATGTTGGTCCAGATGGGCTGTTTTTGAAATGCTCTTAGGCTAATATCCTCTTATTATCCTCGGGTTGTGCCCTCAGTTTGATGGGTAATATATCAGAATGCTTTAAAATCCACTGTGACTGTGTGTGTGTGTGTGTGAGAGAGAGAGAGTGAGTGAGTGAGTGAGTTAGTGTGTGTGTGTGTGTGTGTGTGTGTGTGTGTGTGTGTGTGTGTGTGTGTGTGTGTGTGAGTGTGAGAGAGAGAGAGTGAGTAAGTGAGTGAGTGTGTGTGTGTGTGTGTGAGAGTGAGAGAGAGCGTTTGAGACTGAGTGAGTGTGTGAGTGCATGTGTGACTGTGTGTGTGGGGGGGGTACGTGTGAGAGAGAGCGTTTGAGAGTGAGTGAGTGAGTGAGTGCATATGTGTGTGTGTGAGAGTGAGTGCGTGTGTGTGTGTGAGAGTGAGTGAGTGTGTGTGTGAGTGAGTGAGTGCGTGTGTGTGTGTGTGTGTGTGCGCATGCACAGTATTGAAGCATACACCAATAAACTCTGCATGAGATATTCTTAAAATCCAAGTAGCCCTCTCTCTTTCTCTCTCTCTCTCTCTCTCTCTCTCTCTCTCTCTCTCTCACACACACACACACACACACTCTGTGTGTGTGTGCGTGTGTGCGTGTGTGCGTGCATGCGTGCGTGCGTGCGTGCATGCGTGCGCGTGTGTGTGTGTGTGTGTGTGTGTGTGTGTGTGTGTGTGTGTGTGTGTGTGTGTGTGTTTGCTCTCACCATATTGAAGCCTCTACCAACCCTGCATGCGTGTTAATGTTTGCCAAGCATCAGCTGTTCTAACAGCCCAAATAGCGAGTGTATGGGTGTGTGTGTGTTTATGTGTGTGTGTGTGTGAAAGAGAGAGATGAAGAGAGAGAGAGGGAGGGATGGAAGGAAGGAGGAAGAGAGGGACTGAGTGTGCCGCTGGCTCATCTACTGCCTCATCAGATGGGGCTGATGCGATGTGAGGTCAGTCTCTTCTGGTGTGATGAGATCTGACCTGAATTTGTCTCACTCCATCGCACTTAGAAAGGTGACTGGCAAATTGGCCCCCCATCACTACCGCTCCTGTGTGTGTGTGTGTGTTTGTTTGTTTGTGTGTATGTTTGTGTTTTGTATTTGCAACACTTTGTGTGTGTGTGTGTGTGTGTGTGTGTGTGTGTGTGTGTGGATTTGCAGCTGTGTATTTGTGTATATGTGTGGGTGAGAGTGAGAGATAGAGCAATCTGAGAAGAAAGGTAGAATGATGCTGTGTGTCTTACAGTTGTGTGGGAACGAGAGATAAAACATTGAATAAGAGAGGGGTATTGATCGCGTGTGTGTGTGTGTACGTGCACACATGTGTTTGCACATGTGGGCGGGGGTATGGAAGCGCGTGTTGAAATAATGGGCTTAGTGATCGCGTAACTGTTGAATACATGTGTGGAAACACAGCGTGTGTGTGCTCTTGGGTTTGTGTTTGGGGTGTTTTATATAGGCTTTGTGTGTGTGTGTCTCTGTCTGTCTGTCTGTGTGTGCGTGTGCGTGTGTGCGAACGCGCATGTCTGTGTGTGTCTTAGCCACCATCAACTTCCACTGCTCGAAATTGTATTTTACAACAGTTCTAAGTCAAGGTTAAGGCCCTACTTTCCCCAACTAGATTTTCGAGCAACCAATCAGCGAACGTTAAATGAAGGCAGAACCAGTCGGTGTAAAGTTCAAACACGGTGCCCACCCACCACCCAGCAAGCGTATGCCTGTCGAGAGTGGCGGTGGTGGCGGTGGTGGATGTGGAAACCAGTGAGCTAACGTTGTGTTTCTGTTTAGTTGTTCGACCCAGAGAACAACAAGCGGGACAAAGGGAACGGATCACCTCCAGACTGTTTAATATCAACTTCGCTCTCTCCCAGAACCCCAACTACGAAAACTCGTTGCATTGCCCACTGCGCTCTCTCTCTCTCTCATCCACCAGACTCAGCGTGAGGCTCATTTAATTAACAGGACTGTTTTGCATTACCGAGACATTTATCCTACTAATCCTTAGAGATGCCAAGACGGTTTTACCTAACGCAAAGCCAGTGCTATGGCCGCTCATTGTTTTATAGCAATTAGCATAACGAATTGCCAACCGACTTTATCGGTCTTGCATTTCGCCATGAGCCCAAAGGCTAAATCCGACCCGAGCCGCTATGATGAGTTGCTAGCCTGGCCCTGCCAATCCGTTGGAACATGAATTATGATAGCACAGCTATTAAAAGTGCAAGCCCTACCAGACAGATGAGACAAATGGAAGCTTCAGTGGGGTATAACAGATGTTAATGAATATTTTTTTATTATTCCCCCCCCCCATCGGGAGGTTTGGTAGGTAAGGAAAGAGAAAGGCAAGAGGAGGGAGGCAGAGAAAGAGAGAGAGGCAGGGGGAGGGAGGCAGAAAGAAAGAGAGAAAGGCAAGGGAGGGAGGGAGGGAGGCAGAAAGAAAGAGAGAGAGAGGCAAGGGGAGAGAAGGACAGACAGAGAGAGAGAGAGAGAGAAGAAGGACTTGGAGAAAGATGTGTAAAAACAGAAGCAGAGATACTGAGGATGAGAGACAGTAAGAGGGAGTATACAGGGTAAGGGGGTTCTATTTGTTTAGTTGTGTGCATTTGTTGGTTTTTGCTGTTTGAGTGAGTATGAGTGGGACTGAATGTGAGTGTATGAGAGGATATTTTTGAGTGAGTGCGAGTGTGACTGAACATGAGCGTGTGAGAGGAAATGAGGGAATCGTGTGCTGAGGGATGAGGCTAAAATGACTAATCATTGTGGAACCCCAAGTCCATGTGGAAGGACAAGCCACCAGCCCAGTCTGTACCATTGCTGGATCGCCTTTTCTGTCTGCAGTCATACGCGCACAGACACACACACGCACACTCTCTCTCACACACACATACACACACACACACATACACACACACACAGTGAGAAAGAGAGCGTTCACACAGCCACAGTACATAGAATATTAATCGTAGTCTATTCAAATGTCCCTTCTCCTGTTTCAGATTGTCTCCCTGTCCCACATACACTGTGTTCTCTAATGTCGTGACTGTGTCGCCTTTTGCTCATGAGCTTCGTGTGAGAGAGTTTGTGTTGTGTGTGTGTTTGTGTGTGCATGTGCGTGTGTTGTGTGTGTGTTTGTGTGTGCGTGTGTTGTGTGTGTGTTTGTGTGTGTGTGTGTTTTAAATAGCTTGTTTAAAATTTTAATGCCCGTCTCGGGACACAGTTCTGAAGTTTTTCATATATGCATGAACTTACTGATGCTAGACTTTTCCAGCTGACTTGCATAAAACATGAAACATCCTCTGATCAGACTGTGTCAACGAGTTTGTCCTTCACACATTTCTCATTTCTCTCTCTTTCTTTCTTGCTCTCGCTCTCTCTCTCTTTCTCTTTGCCTCTCTACTTGTCTGCCTGTTTTCCTATTTCTTTCTCTGTGCCCTGTCTGTTTTGTTTTACTCCCACAGGAGGATTTTAGAAACAAAGTTCAAGACTTCATCAAGAACTATGCGAGATGATGACTGGCACTGACCCCCTCCTCCTCTTTTCTGCCACACAACGCAGTTCGATGCCAACCCACATGCCTCCGGGCACACCTGGCTTTCACCCAGACGGCACCAATGAACCTCCCATCTCCCTACCCCCCTGCCCGTGGCCCCCATGAATCATTAAAAAAAGAAGAAAAAAAAAAAACAATTACAAAATATAATTGGGGAAAAAAAAGACATTTCGACAAAGAAAAATAATGCTTAAGCACTTCTCTGTGGACTCTCTCGTGGATCCCAGCTGGGTTCTTTATGAGCCTGGGGTTGGATCTGTGTATGTGTGTGTGTGTGTGTGTGTGTGCGTGCGTGTGCAAGTGTGGTGTGTATGTTTGTACTTTGCGTCCTTGCGCGCGAGCGTGTGTGTGTGTGTGTGTGTGTGTGTGTGTGTGTGGTGTGTGTGTGTGTGTGTGTGTGTGTGTGTGTGTGTGTGTTAAGCTCGCGACTCGATGAGCAAGCTTGGATATGTTAATCAGAGCAATGCCCTTAAGTGTGATTGCTGAATAGCCAACAGGGGAGGGGGTGGGGAGTAAACAAGAGAATAACAAACGTGGCAGCCATAGTGAAATAACATGGCCGACAGACTGTTTTTCAATGTCATCTTCCCCTGTTCTAGTGCCTGCCTTTGTGTTATTCATGTCTATGGACACTTAGCCTAGGTCAAACCAAACAAACCTGCTCCTCTGCATGCCACAGCCTCCAAATTCCAGAATGCACTGTTTCACTTGTTTTGGCCTGCCAAAGGATATCCAATCACAGGATCACTTTAATGGTCCCTCCGAAGCTGATTGGCCAATATGATGAGAACCTGGCCAATCCAAGTGGAGGGTGGGGGGCTTCTGCACCATGTGGCCTATGGTAGTCAACCAGCGGTGGGCTCTTTGCAGAAAATGGGAGGTCTCTGATGGCTGTTGTGGCTGTTCTAAGTTTGTCATCCAGCGAGAACCTGTTTAACAGGTCATTTAAGACATCTTACAAAAAAAAAACACGCACACAGTGTAGATGTGTGTGTCATAGTGTCTCACTGAGTTGTGCCTCTGAATGCGAGAAAAGAGACTGTTTCAGCTTCCTCCAATCAGAATGTGGAATATGTCACTTGCTCTGTTGTATGCATCTTATTGGCTGTGAAATGCGTGTGGGTGTGTGTGTGTGCGTGTGTGCACGTGTTCAGCTTCACAGGCGTGTGCATGTATGCATCTGTGTGTGTAATATGTATGCTAGTATTTTTGTGTATCTCTGTGATGTAATTTTGCAGGAGTGATTGAGCGAAAGGCGTGCTGGTGTATGTTTGTGTGTGTGTGTGTGTGGGTTTGGTCTGGTAGCATGCACTGGGCTCTTAATGTGCTCAACCATAAAACCGTCTGAAGAGCAGGTGAATCTCGACTATATTATTTAAACTCTTCTTTTCTTAGAGTTGTATATCCATTTGTAAAATATATTAAAGAGGAATTATACTACGGGAGGCACTTCTCTTTGGCTTTTGTGTTCATTAACTTGCGTCCAGCGAGGTTGCTCAACTCCACTGACTGAGGACATCTTGCATCTCTCAGCTTTGCGAGTTGATGGTGCCTCAAGGGCATCGTTTGCGAAATTGCACTTGTCAGATAATTCGATGACAAAAAGCATGGGCGTCAGGACATAGGAGTATCTTATCAGCCGTGGAGCAGTCCCGCTTCCTTGCCCTATGGAGAAAAAAAAGCCATTTCCATTGCACACTGACAGCATCACTACGTGAGTTCATTGCCTCCCTTTCAATCCACTCTCCATTTTCCTGAGTTACACTCGTCACCTTTCGCACCCTGACAAAGAGACGACAAGAGAAAAGATTTTCGATGGGCTTTCGAGAGCCCACAAACAAAGAAGTGCATGTTTATTCCACCCTCTTACCTCTGTGTTCAGCAGGTAGACATCAGTTTGTAAGGGCTGAAGTGTAAGTCACTTTGTAAGACTGAAAACCTCTGTCTTTTAATTGGCACAGGAAGGTCCCCTTGGGAGTATGTCATTAATGGAGCTTTTTTGGTTGTCTACGCTCAAGGGAGGGTCATTGATTCGATAGTGTGTTTGGTCGTTCTTCGCACACCAATTAGACGCCTGCTTGTGATCTTCCGGGCTTAATTGTTTATTCCGAGCACACATGAGGAAACGATGGTCACCAGCTATCACAGGAAACGACCAGTGACACTCAAGTCTAGTGTGTAGCATTGATCTCTCTCGGGGTTGTCCCTGTTATCCACTCCCAGTTTGCAGAGTGGATAAGATCTTGCTTATCTGACACTCTTTTAATTTGACATCCACTTATCTATCTAACCTTGTCTCCTGATGGTGTATCTCATTTGCAATCACCATAGGCTAGAGTGAACCCAAAGCGTTTGGCCTCGCCAATACAGTGTCAAGTCAGTTCTACTAAAGGACAAGTTGAAAAAGCCCTGTGTTCAGTGTTCGTTTCTGGCTCTTAGCTCTTTTAACACGTCTGTCACAGAGTTCTGTAACATTCTTAACGTTCTCCCTCTACCGATGTCCCTTTGTGAGCTTGTTTTGCTCTGCACCTGTCGCTCACCCTCTCCAGAGCTGTCAGTCAAGGTGAGAAGCCTGTGAGAGACCTTTTGGATGTGGGGTCGAATGGCTGTTAACTTGCCCTAAGCGCAAAATATTTTTGAGCTCTGAAAATCCCCCATATCAAGTAAGATTGCCACTTTCATTTGACCTTGCTGCTCACGCAAGGGATATCCTGCTGGTGGATATATGGACAGCATTTGAATACAACCTTGACACACAGCCAAACAAATTACCTTTTTGGTAGTGACAGTGAAAGAGCTTTTATGTTTTTAACCATCATAGATAAATAAAAAAAAATCAAGGTAAAGAGCCAGAGACAGACTTTTATTTCTCAATGTCGAATTAAAAACAAAAAAGACATGCATTTTGACAAGGTGGCACAGGAAATGTTTAATATGCAAGGGAGGAAGCTCCAAACGGTATTTCTGGACCTTCCATTGAGGAGATCTATTTTTCCATCCCATGTGGGCTGACACCAAAGGCTTCTCACCTGAGGGGGTGGTTTTTGTTGGTATCCCGTCCCACACAGTCAACTTGAGCGCACATGAATTCATAAACGCTTCATTGTGATTCAGATGTTGACTGCTGAGGTGAGGATGTTTTGTAGGGCAGGCAGAAGAGTTGTCAGAAGGATCGGGCTTTGTTATGCAATGCGCATATAGGCTCCTGAATAAGGAACAGTCTTTTGATCCTTCTCTGGATATCGCTCATAATGATGCCCAAGTGTTTGGTTCGCTGGTGTGGGCATTGTCCAGATGAAATATTCCACCCGTCAGGAAATCTACCCTTAACTTTGGATTTGTGAGGCGCAGTACCCCAAGGTTTAAACTCCAGTTCATTAAGTTAGAACTTTTTTTTTTTTCCACCCTATCTAGCTGTCAGCATGGTTCTAGTAACTGTTACTGAGAAGAGAGAACAGGGTGGACTGAATCTGCTCTAGGGACTTGGGAAGGAACAGAACAGTAGATCATTTCAGTGCTGCTTAGAACCAACATTCTACTTAAAGGTGCAGTTTACATCCATTTGCTTATACCTTCTGTCTGTAGATTGTGTGAGCTGTGCTCTCTGTAGGGCTGTAAATACAAATGTGGTGTTTGTAATTAGAGCCTCTGTAAATGGGACTCAAACAATCCCCAACCAGATGCATCAATCAGTGCATTGCTATGGGAATATGGGAGGTAGGGGGTGAATGATTTATTTGCTGTGTGGTTGAAATATCAACAGCTTCTTAACCAGAATGGACTTACGAGAAATGGCTCTGGTTTACAAACACTTCCTTCAATGGGTAGTTGTGTCCTAACTAGAAGTTTGGTTTCCAGTGGATCTTAAGTGAAACTCCTCCCTTCCACAGGCACAGCTGTGTTGTTTTTTTGTTGTTGTTGATGTTGTTCATCAGCACTATGTGAACCCCTGCCAAACATCACTGCACTGCATCAGCCAAGAATGTGCTTAAATGGGAGATGGGGGTTGATGGGATGGCTGTTTAAAACCAGGCAGAAATAGAGTAATGGCGATCCGCAGCTTTGGGGAGTTGAAATGTCATGCTATGAATATAACCAGCAGTAATTAGCCTACAGTTATTTTTAGCTATGGTGACGATTGTGAGCGGGCACAAAGAGACATCAAAGTCCTTCTATTGCGTAACACTTTACAATCTACTGCATATTTATTTCTTTGCTTACCAGTTCATCTGTAAAGGTTAATAGGGCAGAGATATTCCACAAGCTGGATAAACAAACTGTTCCGTCTTTACAGTGATTAGATGACAGAGGTCAAACATTGGTTTCCTTTCCTGTCCGGATGTGTATGGAGAGCCTCTTTCCCTTTAGCTTCGGGGTGCTGGCTGAGTGAGGTTGTCCCGGAGGGGGCGATTCTACATTACACCTTGGCTGCGTTTGCTCCTCCACACCACTAGGGCAGTCATGAGCAGGGTGATGAGCACGGGTATGGCGATGAAGGGCCCCAGGATGTGGTTGGGCGGGTCGTGGGGCAGCCGGCCAGTCAGCGAGCAGCCCTTGAAATAGTCCCGGTGGACGTTGATGAAGAACTCGTCCACCATCTGGTTTGGCCAGAAGCAGTGCACCTTTGAGGCGATCTGGAAGGTGCAGTTCGTCAGGGAGCCATACAGCCTGGGAATGACAACACCAAAAAAACCCTTCAGAAATGCTAATGGTAAATGACAACTGACCTCAAGGGATGGTCTATGACCTCATAAGTAAATTCCCTTACTCTAGACAAATAAATAAATCTACAGAAACCCATTATTTTCTTCCCAGAAATCCCACAAGGATTGGAAAAAAAATCTGTGCTCTTTAGAAAAGCCATGCGCCATTTATTCTCGTCCCTTTAGCCTGACATCGGCATGGATATGTTATCCTTCAAGAGTCCCTCATGAGCGTTATCGTCGCACAATTTATTAAGCATACAAATGTCCCGCAGCCTTAGTAGCTGACACTATTAGCCTTGAGCCTCTTAGTAATCTCTTTAATAACCTTTGTGTCTGCAAATATATGTGCTGGAACAATGGATTTTCTTTTCCGTCGTGTGGCAAAACAATATTGTTAGCCGTAAGGTAGCTCTTAAATAAGGTTGCGGAAGCTGGTATTTACTTCCCAGCTGGTGCTCTCTCCTTTGCTCTTCTTTGGTTCTTTATTGCCTTCAGAAAAGTCTAGAGCTCTAACACTTAACTTCGCCTGTGCCGACTTGTATTTTTAGTCATGCAGCAAAGTTTCAGTGAGATTCTCATGTGAATAGAAATAGCAGTCATAGAGCAGGCAAAGGAGAGAGGGAGAGGGGGGAAAAATCCCCCCATCTGAAAATGTATGAGATGTACAGGGCAGCCCGTCAGATAGTGTTACAGGCAGGATTAACACTGCTTATTATAACCAGGCCGTTGTTGGGGGTTACGAAGAGCGAGGGCTGGGGCACACAAATACCAATACCAGAAATTACTGACTGCTATTCAGCACTACTGAACTGCTGCCAGCAGGAACAATCTATACAATCTTGATTAGAATTAATGGCACAACTCGTCTTTTAAACTCCGGGAAGGTGCTGCGTCGTTTAATTGGTTGGCAATGGCCTGTGGAAGAGTGATTAGTTGTAAACACCGGAAATTTACACTAATCCATTATTAGCCGCTGGCCAAAACACCTTGAAATAGCTTTTCTAGCATGCGGGGGGGGGGCATGCACAGTTGAGGCTAATCAAGGACAGCTAATGATTTATGAGGTATTCTCACACACAAAGGCTGTTTAATATCCCAGTGAAGTTCTAATGGCAGCAGTCAGAGGGGTTCTGTTGTTCTTCCACCAAAATACTCTCAAGACAAGGCAGTTTTCCCCCAGATGAATGACCTGGAGAAAAACAGAGACGAGCTTTATATAGCATCTCGCAGGCATCCACTGACATTTCTGCCTGTGCATGGTTGCCAATTGCCTGCCTCGTGGGCTGTGAAGTGTACTTGTGTTGACTCAAGTGTTCTAGTGTAGCGCTGATGTTCAGGCTTTCATTTGTGGCGAAGCGATCAAATGCTCTAAAAGCAGAAGAGTGCTTATTGTCATAATAAATACCTGAAAAGATAAAACCAGCCAGATAAATTCTGTAATGACAAATAAGTCAGGTGACCAAACCCAAACCATAATCCCCTTGATGCAGTATAGAAAAAAAAACACTGTTGGAGTCTGTCACAGTTGATGAAGAAAAACTCTTCTCTCATTAATGCTAAACCTTCCCACATATGCTGCATATTTTGTTAATTTAATTTTGCTGCACTGACCTTAATCGGAAAACAAACCTCTCAACATCCCCTTTCCCAAACCTGTTACGTGTCCTCTGCATTTCCAAGAGACAATTTGCAGGGATTTATCTTCAGGATGTGTCCACGAAAGCCTTGTCACAGATGGGTGTATCAGGTTGAACATAAACATGTCTCATGGACTAGTGTTCACAGAAACCCGATAAGGGGTGCTTTAAGTAGCGAAGTGTGGCCCAGCGTTTGTAGAGAGACAGACCGTCACTTATGTTTCCCAATCCCACTCTTCTCATCTCTTAAAGGGAATCAGTGGAAGAATAAGTGGATAACATAATGTGTGAGATTTAAGACATGCCAATCTTGCATGCTGTCATTTGAATTTCTAATTACATTCTTCTTCTGCCCTGGTTCTTTAAACAGCCTAAGGCTTTGTGGGCTTTGGATTGGATTTTTAAAGAATCCAGTTACACAGACAAACATATTGGCACATCTGATAAGATCTCTGCAGTTGTGCACTGATGTCAAGATGACATCCTACCAAGTATGGTGTCTCTTGTGTTGCATGCTCCACAGTGCTCAGAGGAACATTTAAACAGGCATTGATTGCCCCTATTTTAAGAATGTAAATATCTGATTGAATTTTCCCAAGCAATTGTTGGTGCAAGCCAAGTGCGTTGCCAGAATCGTGGACTTGCAAATCCTAGCCAGACCCCATTGTTTCATTGTCTTTCCAGACTGTGTAGCATCTCTTATTAGGACTCTTGCTACAGGCAATAGACCAAACAGCCTCTATGAGTTGCTTCCAATACAGAGTGTTGGAGTCATATCCAGTTCAGACTGGCTAGCATCTTGCGAAGGGCTTGCATAAAAGAAACTTGTTCAGAGGGGCTTTTTGAAGATGTCTGTGCATAGACAGCTGTGCGTATGTGTTCAGTTTGTTCCAGATATCCAGATGGATACCCAGATATTTCATCTGTTTTTCAGAAACCTTTGTGATCTTATCTTATTTTTGTGACACATGGTTTCTATTCTAATTACATTGTTTCAAAACAGGGCAGTTTGTACTGTGTAATGAAATTCAATACCCGTAAGATGTGGCAGTTCTCTGCATGTTACAAGGTACAGTTTATACCTCATTTTTCTATTCTTTCGATATCTCTTTCTCTCTCTTATAATCTCTCTCTCTCTTTCTGTGTCTTTGCTCTCAGAGAGCATAGAGACCACAATCCTAATCTCACTGCAGTACTCTGGGGCCAGCTTGATTGGCAGCTCCTGTTTGGCTGAATAGCCTCATGTTTTATAGATTATTACAGGAGCTAAAGTAGAAATGTTTTCTAAGTGCTCCAAAAACGTGAAGGTAACAGCTGAGACAAAAAGGCACTTAGTCGAGGGAAGGGTGAGTATTTTCAGGGAGAACAAGGAAAAACTGACTGCACATTCATTTGGTAGTTTTCATGCTTGAGAAATTTATTCTGAAGTATGCCAGTGGAGCAGATGTCTTAAGGATTAAAGCCTCATTATAAGATCTTTTCACACAGGCTCCCAGACACAGAGGCTTTCTGTGAGCCTTAATGTGGTTATAAGAAGTTCAGTTAAGAAGTTCAGCACTCTGGCTATGGCCTTTTAAAGCCAATCCCTGTAAAGTGTGGGATCAAAGATCATTGAAAACTGACCAGTATAGAACATCATAATATGCTACATTGGGGGCAAATGAAATGAACGTGAAATGTTACCGGTCTGCATAAGTGGGAGTGTCACATAACGTCACAATATAAACTTTTCAATGATATTCTGTATCAGCGTATGAGGGGCTTGACTCTGGTCTGCATTAAGGGGGATTTTTCCCTCTCTCTCTTGCGAAAACTGAACACAGAACTTAACGAACATTTGTGCCTCTTGCTCCGCTTTTACCTTCTCCGGTGGGATGTCCTATTGTGACCCCAGAGTGCATGGATTATGTGCACGTTCACTTACTCCACAGTGTCATCCCAACTGCACCAGAGTCTCTGATCCAACGCCTTCATCTCCAAGGAGAACTTGGTCAGGCAGAGCTCCGTGATGTAGTATTCATATTGGGGGTCGCAGGCACTGGTTGACAGGACCTGGTAGGCTGCAACGACAGAAATCATTCTCACTTGTTGTTTGTGTGATTGTTTGGTTAGAGGAAAGAGAAAAGGCAAAAATTGCTCACGTCATTAACAAAGAGAATAATCTGGAAAAACTTCAAACAATAAGCTTTTGCACACCTCTTGTGAACAGGTGTGTTAGAGGTAACTAATGGTCTATAACTCTAAGAGATGGAAACTCCCAGACACTGTCCATTACGCAAGCAAATTACCTGATGAAGGTCTGTTGACCAAAACGTTATGTAATAAATAACTTGCTTGCGTAAGAGGGAGTAATAATCTGGGAAAACAAATGACAGTCCAAGAGGGTAAATCCACTGATATTTCTCAGCAAAAAAAAACATTCCAATTTTATTCAAGGGTACAGTAAACACTATTATACATGTTATACATTGAGAAGCCCGCAAAAGAAGGCAAACAAGGACAAAAGAAAGAAAAAGAAATAATAAAACTTTTCTGGAGAGACTGTCGAGGAAGTTTTTTTGTTGTTGTTGTTGTTATTAAAAAAGTCTTCTGAAAGAGTAGTGGTCGAGTCACCAGTCATGTTCCTCTCCAGTGCTGGCACTCTGCAACACTGCACCAGTTCGCTCCTGATGCCCTGTCTCCTGAGCATCGCCACTTGGCAGTTTATCTGCATAGCGTAAACAAATCTCACATAAACATAAAATGCGCTCCAAGGGAAGGGGGTTCAAAAACCCTCTTTCTTTCCCCCTGTGGGGTTTTCAAATGTATGACTGTTTGCTTCAGATAAGAGCCACCCTTCTTGCTCTGGGTCTGTCTCTGCTCAGCATCTCTCTCTCTCTCTTTTTCTTTCATTTAATCTGTCTCTCTCTCCCCTCTCTCTCTCTCTCTCTCTCACACACACACACACACACACTGCAAGTTAAGACTGCTCATGCAAAACTCCTGTTTCCAGTTGATGTCCCTAGCTGATTTGGAATTACACACAGGGTTGACTGATTTCCTGTTTAACTTTGTCACTACTCTTGAGAGGATTTGTGCATACGTACATACACACACACACACACAGCGAGTCCTACCCAATCACCAGTACGATAAATTGAAACAGGCTATAAAATGAGAGGATTGCAGAGTCACATCCGGACACCCCTTGCCACAGTGCCACTTTGTTCTCATCCGTTGTTTTGTCCTTCATTAGCAATGATTTAAGGGCTTCTGATAGGTGAAACCAGGTTAGATGTAATGTGTGTGTGTGCCAAGGGCAGGAAACAACAAGGAGGGGGTGGAAATTCAATCAAGAAATTTGTGGTCTGAATGCTATACATCTTTGCTGGCATTTGACGCCATTGTGCCTGATTGGATCCCTCCCCATGGAAAGGAACTGTTCAACTGAGTAGAGTGGCACACATATCATTGCCTGTAATATAGCATTTATGTAGACTAACTGACAGGGGGAGGGGGATGTTGTTAGATTTGTAATGGAACAGTATTTATTTGGAAGACTTCTTGTAAATAGGATTACAAACGCCAAGCAACATGCTGTGTAAAACTTGATAGTACACTTATCAAGCCTTGGTCTTAATACTGTGTGTGCGTGTTTGTGTGTGTGTGTGTGTGTGAGAGAGAGAGAGAGAGTCCATTAATAACAGCTGCCTACATGTTTGACAAAATCAGTTGCTGTAATTGACTTCAGTGCCCTGTGTCTAAATCTGAAAATCAATTAGGATTATGGGGCTGCCAGTGTTTGCTGCGATGTAACACCACGCAACAGGACAACCAATCTGATTTGGGCCTCCCGACCATAACAAAGCCTATAAAATCACACTTTCTGAATTCTATTTCTTATGGTGGTAATTACATGCTTATACACACAATGACCTTAGATATAGGCTCCTATACATTATACAGGAAGGTTCAGTCATGCCCATCGGCCCAGAACTAATAGGTTGTTATTTCATGAAAATAATTTAGATGCTGTATGTCAACTTGTTACATAATATCATACATATTTCCACACCACTGCAATATTATCATGGCATCTGTCGTGCTAAGCCAGTACAAATTAAAAATTTGCCCTATTATAGTTAGTATAGGTAGTATAATTTCCTGCCAGTACACAGCCTTTCAGCGTTATTATGTGCACAGCTCATCTCTCGCCTTTTACTTATGTATTTATACATGTAATGGCACATTCGAAATCGAATTTCTTTTCACCGCAACTGTACACTCCAAATGGAGCCGAATGAGTCTTCGTAGAAAGGTAGGACTTCAACAATGGCATTCATGAGGGAAGTCTTTCCTCGACCGGGAATGTTACAGGCTGCATTAGGTTTTACCATCTGGGAGTTAGTGCATGCCTAACCTTTACATTACTACAGCTGTTTAACCAAGCGTGGACTGGATGCGCCAAACCAGGTCTTACTGGACTAACCTATACATCAATGGCGTACGAACAATACCGTACTATCCCTTAGTTCAACGCCGTCGATTCAATACCTATAGAGAGTGGCACTCATAGTCGACGTCCGTATAATCAGCACGGTGTGAATCATGGCTTCCTATTCAATACATATTGCTAATATGGAACTTCCTGCATGAAATTTTGGACACCCGCATTAAACTTTTTGACCGCAGTTTATTCCATTATGCGCCTCTTGGTTTGCATACCTGCGCCACTGATTGTATAAATCACGAGTTGCCCAACAGTTTTATTGGTTTCCAGTCACAAAACAATGAGAAACATCCTAGAGATGATAAAGCATCCCTTCAAGGGGGGAAATGCGCTCTCCAAATAAGCACTTTTGTTAGGCTGTCTGGATACGGATGTGCCAGTCAATATCAGTTTCTTTGAACGGTCGTGGTGATCATGATACAACATATTCCCGCATAAGCAAGAACAATTAAGTGAGACATGTTAATAAGTAAGTAGCACTGTCTTGTCTCAATGTTACTCACCTGTGACCAAAAGAAGAAGAGCACATTTAGAAGCCAGTGTCGTGTGTTCCCGTGCCATCGTTCTCCATTTAACAGTCCACTTACAGAAATTTATAGGCTATACACTTTCTATCCAGTCGCTGATAGATGCTAAACTATTTCGATGATCTTCATGATCTTTAAAATACGAGGAACATAACGTCACACATACTGGTAGATTGTTTCCGTGACAAAAGTGGAACACGCCGATCACCACAGTGTCATACCGTAGCTTTGGCAGTCATTTATGCCGACCAAGTTCTAGCCTTCTCCAGTAGTCTGTCAAAAATATTTGAAGAACGGGATAAACTATGCTTCACCTTCTTGAGGCGCCACTCTCTGACTGCTATTGCACGCTAGTCTGTCTACCTGCTTACTTCCAGGAGCCTATACGCAGACGGTCTGAGCTATGCAAACAACACTGCACACTCCACTAACAGCGTGCGCTTGGTGGAGGTTCTGACGTCCCCTAGTTATCAAGGGAATGTGTGAGCGAATGAACGCGCTGCATCAGAGAGTGATGAATGAGATAACGCGAGTGAACGCGCGCTCCTAATTAATCTATGAAAATATGTGACAGATGGTCGGAAAAGAGAGAGAGGGGGGAAAAAGAAAATATCACAGCAAAAAATTGTCTCCGATATATGCGTATATGACCACAACATTGAATCAGGCACTTCACTTTATGGTTTGCTATTGTGACTTTATCAGAGTCCAATAGTCATCCTACGGTTTAGGCTATTTAGGAAGCCACAAATGATTGTTACTGGCAATTAATGTGTTCTTCAAACCAATCGACGTAGCATATTTTCTAATTCGACATATACCGGCAACATTCTGTAGCCTAAAGTATGATGCTGGTGATTACAGTGAATTAGGAGCATGCTGCCCCTTTGAATGTTTATGCTGCCACCCCGTGTCCTCACTCCCATCTACACATTAAAATGTAGACGGAATTGCCATGTAAAAAAGGAAATGTATTCTCTCTCTCTCTCTCTCTTTCTCTCTCTCTCTCCTCCCTCCCAGAGTCTTTAATACTCACTTCTCCTTTTTTTCAATTACATCTAAACACTGAGAACATACAAGGCTTATCTGTGAGGAAAATATCATATAGCACACTGGGCTCTTGCTGATGTAACTCATCATTACAGATCAAATCCATTATATTAATATAGTTTATTGCCATTGTATGCTTTTAATTGTTGCCTCAAGAATTTTTTTTCTGAATTTGCAATTCAAATCCATTACTATGATTTCCACAGCTAACATTATACCCTTTATAATTTTCACAGCATCATGTGCATAAGGATATATGATGGTATAATTTACACAAATGGTATGCAAAGTAATTCTTATGGAGAACTTTCCAGCTCCGACTCATTGACATGCAAGGTCTAGCCTGCTGTTGTCATGCTGCCCATTAATTTTGTGTGGGCGGCTTCAAGTCAAACCGTTCAAGTGGAACGCTCAAGAGGGAGCGCTCTTTTCAAACTAAAGTGTAAAACCAGGCAGTAAAACGCACACAAACATTCAGTGGTAACGTGCTGCGACTGATGTTTCGTTGTCGGTGGCCTCCTGCGGACTGCCCTGTTGTTACAGTACATTCAGATGTCTAAAGGTTCTTAAGAGAGCTCAAGATTAATTAGACAGATGGCGACAGGGTGATCTTTGGGCGACAGTTTCTCATGCTTTCTCCCCATGCAGGGAACAAGGAAATTCAAGTTTAAGCCAATTCCGAATTTTATCTGTTTGTTTCTGTGTGTGTGCGTGTGTGTGTGTATCCGTGTGTGTGTGTGTGTGTGAATACTTTGTGCTATGTGTGGCATTTGGCCACAAACAGATGGAGCAAGGTAGGAGTGGTATGTGTGTGTTTGTGTGTGTGTGTGTTTCTTTGTTGCTTATCTTCTAAATGGATAAAGGTTGTTTACCACTGACCCCTTACATATAAACATATTGTATAAACAAGATGTTGTGGCACAGATTGCATATCTATGCATGAACAGAAACATATGGTGGTAGTTGCTGTATAGTTTGTAGATGGAGACACAAATCACACATTCTTACAGTTGCTTTACGTCAGAGCATGTCTCTCCCCCAGTAAGTCACATTGCAAGTGTATGCATGTTTGGTTTAAAGCTTTTACACAAACAAACATTGAGTATTAAATTATCACTATTAAATTGGTGTATATGCTTGTTTAAAGTAGTTTACAGCACATGGAGGTATTGATTTTACCAGTATGATGTCAGCACCACTTCTAAGAGCAAGCTTTAGTCAGTTTAAGCGACTGATGGTGTGAATCAAATCAATTAAGGTGGAACAACATTTTAACTGAAAGCCTGACTCTACAAACCAACAGAACAAGTAGTGATAGTTATTGATTGATGATTTCCTACCATGAGGAGAACAAATTACTTTCCAAAAAATGATACAGTATACCTACAGTGCACAAAGTAGGCTACAATGGATGCATTTGTGTTTGTGTGTGTGTGTGTGTGTGTGTGTGTGTGTGTGTGTGTGTGTGTGTGTGTGTGTGTGCATGTTTTTGTCGGTAGCATGTTAGTTAGGCCTGGTCTGTGAGTCAACTGTGTATACCTGAGTTCTGAGTTTACCAACTATATTCTGTTTGGTTGTTTGTGGAAGATTCTCATTTAGAGTTTATCAGCGCAGTGGATGGATTTTAAAGACACAGCAGAGACAGACTGGGTGGTATGTTTTTATATATATATATTTTAGAAAGAAAAAGATTAGGGTTGTCTGATAGAGATATTGCAAAATGCACCCAGTAATTATTGTTGGATAAGCAAAATGAATGATGAACTTCCAACACGGTCAAAGCAATACAATGTAATTGGTACTGATACCACTTACCAACAATTTCAATTCAAAGGGTACACGTTTAGCGAATAAGTAGGGACAATATTGGACAATACAGAACAACAGGCAGACTTCATTTTCCCATTATAAGCATCATCAAAATGAATATGAAACCATTAGTTCAGGGTGATAAAAAAACACTTTACCTTGTGTTAATGCAAATATATCTAGGCTCCTCCTATGAGGAAAGTAAAGGTAAGAATAACTGTTTTCTTACATTGCTGATAAAATATATGTTGAAGAAAAATGTATATTGAGAATTTCAACTTTGATTTCTACAGCAGCTGTGTATAAAATGTACTTCATTGTAAACAATGTTGGAATGCTTTATCTCCTGTGGTGGACGTGATTTTGACAAGTCTTATGGAATGTGCTGTGGGACCTGCGGGAAGTGAAAGCATCAAGGCCATTATCAAGCGTGAGTATCTTTGATGATTCCTCATTTGCGGAATCTCCCGCTGATTGCTTTTGCAGTGAATGAGTTCCTTCAGAGCCTGCAGCAACCATTAGGTAATCATTCTAAATTGGATTCAATTACATTTGGTCCAAGTTAATGACGACATGTAAGTGAGATAAGAAACACTGAAAAGGGCTTATGTTTAGGTAGTGTGCTGAAGGATAATACGATTCTTGGTTCTCAAAGCTTGAAAGATTAAAGGCATTGGGCCACAGGATGGACTAGCCTCCTAGGGCCAGGGAATGTTTTACAAAATGAACTGCTGGAAATCGCTGCATATAAGGTTGTCTGAGGTTTTAAGATTATATTACAAGCAATTATGACTGGAAACTCCTTTCGTTGTTGAAATCTGTTCAGATGTTTCTCACTAAAGAGATGGGCTTTCCCTGAGGTCAGTGGAGCAAGGCTTTAAACCTCAGGCACACAATAAAAGAGAGATGATGTCAAGACTTACCACAGGTTTCCTTCAAATTTAACATGTACCAGCAGTGTGCGCACATACATGTATACCTTTACTGACTATTTACAACATATTAAATAGACCTTGATATATTTGATGACATATTTGAAAGTCCGTCAAACCATCTCCTTAAGTAGACATTACATTTGGTATGACAGTGAACTGTGCATGTAATGCATGTACGAATTAGGTAACTGAACAGAGATGTCGCCTGAAGCCAACCTGAGCTACTTCCTTGAGTTTAGGGTAAGAGGTAAAACATCATACTGAATACTATATCTAAATGAACCACAAGAGGTCAAACAATACTATAGGTGTCATGACCAGAGGTTCACTGTTTGTGAAGTTACATTGCAGGTACCCCAGTTGATAAAAAGATTCAGGAACAGAACACTCCAGTGATTCCCAGCATATAGGGTGGAGCCTTCTGAAAGGATGGTGGGGCTGAGTGTTGAGGACCAGGTACACCGACTACTGAATACATTAGGTATGGCAGCTCTTTTCGACTACAGTTGTCTATCAGCCCATCCCACTGATGAGGTATTATACTAAGTGGTCAGAGGCAAAAGTCATTCACTGGACAGGCTCTCAGCGCAAAGTGATTCATGTCAAAACCCTGTTTTTAACAAACCCCATTTTAACAAACATCTTACGTTTGCTTTAACTTAATCAAACAAAACAAACAAACAAACAAAAACAAAACAAAACAAAACAAAAAAGCATTTCAAGTGTACAAGTGTAAGCATTTCAGTTATAAACAGTAAATTACAGGCAACTGTGTGTTCCTTCCTTTAGACTATATGAATGTCTCATTCCTGTGATGTCTGGGAGATCTGGCTTGTGCAGTCATCTGTAATGATGTGGGTGAACCTTGATAGACTCTGGTGCAAATAGCTCTGAGACTGAACATCCAGCTAGAAAATATCTGGGTTTGTCAGGCTGACATAGAAATAAGACTAGCAGAAAATGGTTGTAGATGAAGACCTTGCTGTTGAAAATGTGAAAGTCTGAAGAAATGTTATTAAAACTGAAATGGAAATGAGATTACGCAAGTGATAATGGATGACAGGCCATTCTCATTGACATGAAGGAGGCAAATCTTGATTAAAATCACATTATTACTATCATACCAGTGGTGAAACACACACACACACACAAACACATACAGACACACACACACACACACACACACACAGAGACACACACTTGGGGTTAATGCTTTGCTTCGCAAGGGCTAAAAATTATTACTTTTATTTCTTTAAAGTTTACCTGTGTTGAAGAATAAAAAATGTTCATGGGAACCAGCCATTTAAAATCAGATAGCTAAAGTTTAGATAAAGTTTGGACACACCCTCTAATTTTTATTACATTTTCTACACTGCAAATGAATACCAAAGACTTTCAAACTATGAAGGAACACAAATGGAATTATGTAGTAAATGGTTAATGTTAAACAAACCAGAGTATGATTTATATTTTAGATGAATCAAATTAGCCACCTTTTGCTTTGATGACAGCCTTGCACACTATTGGCATTCTTTCAGTCAGCTTCATGAGGTAGTCACCTGGGATTGTTTTGATGTCTTGAAGAAATTCCGAGATTTTTTCAATCGTTGTTGGCCGCTTTGCCTTCACTCTGCGGTCCAACTCGTTCAAACCATCTCAGCTAAGTTTTGGTCATGGTTATCCTGGAGACCAGGTCATCTGACACAGCACTGTATCCTTCTTTTTCTTGGTCAAATAGCCCTTACATAGCCAGGAAGTGTGGGGTCAGTGTCCTGGTATTGAAAAACAAAATGGTGGTTCCATAAGCGTGAACCAGATGGGACGCCATGTCACTTTAGAATACTGTGAGTTTAGAATGCTGTATTTTGAACAAATCACCAACAGCGTCAACAGCAAAGCAACCCAATGCCATCACACCTCCTCCTCCTCAATGCTTCACAGTGGGAAACACACATTAGAAACTATGACTGAAGGACAGATTTCCACTGGTCTAGTGTCCACTTCTTCTGTTTCTTGGCCAAACTTTTTTTTCCTCTTGTTGTTCTTCCCCTTGGGCCACAAAACAGGAACAAGGAATGGCCTTTGGTCTGATGAGTCCAAATTTTTTATTTTTGGTTATGTGCACTATGTCTTTGTGAGGCAAACAAAAAGGGAGTGGATGGTCTCTAAATATGTGTTTTCCACGGTGAAGCATGAGGAGTTGTGATGATATGGGGGTGCTTTGCGGGTGATTTATACAAAATCCGAGGCAAAATCCGAGGCAAACTTAACTAGCCAGGCTAGTGCTTAGTGTTTCTGCACAATTTCTCATTGCTCCGAGAGCCAGAGTCAGAGAGCCAGCGGTAGGCTTCAATTTGGGCCATCTCTAAGCCTGGATGGGCCAGTCAGCGAACAGAGGAGGGCCGAAAGCAATAGGTTTGATGTGAAGTGTTTGATGCATTAGGCTAAAACCATAGCATTTTGCATGGACAGGCCATCTCAACTGGTTTGCACTTAGCGGGACCATCATTTGTTTTTCAACACCAGGACAACTATTTGACCAAGAAAAGGATGATGCAGACCTGCGTCACATGACCAGGTCACCAGAATCACCGTGTCCCAAACTCAGTTAAGATGGATTGGGATGAGTTAAGCCACAGAGAGAATGCAAAGCAGCCGACAAGTGCTAAGCACCTCTGGGAACTTCTTCAACTCGGAAAACAATTCCAGGTGGCTCAATCATGAAGCTGACTGAGAGAATACCAAGAGTGTGCAAAGATATCATTAAAACAAAATGTGGCTACTTTGAATAATCTAAAATATAAACCAGATTCTGATTTGTTTAACAGTTTTTTGTTTACTAGAAAAATCTGTGACACTTTAGATTAGGGTACACATATTCACTATTCACTTATTGCCATGCAAATTGGCATATAAGCCATTTGTTAGTCATTACAAGTCATTTATTAATACCTTAGTCTGCATGAGTTTAGTTTACCCATAGTAGACCATTAAGTAGAGTTTCTCCTATATAAACTCCTAATTACTGGAAGGGGCAGGGTAAAATGCATATAGTGCATAAAGTGCATATGGAGGAATGGCTAAGGGCTGCATTATGGGGGGGGGGGGGGGGGAGATGTAAAAGTGATGAATAGTGTTGACAAAGGGCAAGAGCTATGTGGCTTGCTTGGAAACTCTTGTCCAAGGAAGAAACCGTGGGCTGATCCACGGCTCAAGGGCCCAACCCAACTGCCAGGGGTCATACAGGAAGAGGGAGTCTGTGTGTGTGTGTGGGGGGGGGGGCATTCTTGAGATGGCCATAGGTGATGTCTGGGATGAAGGTGGGGTGGAGGGTGGGGGGGGGGCAGTTAAAGTGTGTCTGGGGAAAAGGGGGATTATGGTGAAGGCAGGGGTGGACGCAGTGCGTTGTGTGTATGTAGGGGTGGGAGGGGCTTGCTGATAAGGAGCAGTGGGGTGGGGAGGCAGTGTGCTGTGTATGTGGGAAAGGGGCTGGTGATGCAGTGGGGTGGAGGTGGGGTTGGCAGTGTTCTGTGTGTATGTGGGGAGTTGGCGATTCTGGTGATGCCGTGTGGGGAAGGGGCAGTGTGCTGTATTTAAGTGGGGGAGCACTTGCTGGTGATGGCAGTGGTGTGTGTGTGTGTGTGTGTGTGTGTGTGAGTGTGAGTGAAGATGTTACGAAGTGTATGTGTGTGAGTGAAGATGTTACGGAGTGTTGTAGACGCTGACTACATAGGCGTCTTCTTGATCTTAGTGGTTTGAAAAGTCCATTATTTGGATGAGAAGAGTCCTTCAGAATCTTTTGGGCCCTTATACTCTTCTGCAGGGAGTTGAGTTCTGATTGATTTCTGTACTCTTTGCAGAGTATTGTAATCTTTGACTGTAGAATTCCCATACAAGGTGATAATGCTACCTGTTAGAACACACAACAGCTGAAGTGCAGGCTTTCAAGATAGATGTTGAAGCCTTGAATTTCCTTAGCTGACGAAAAAAGAAGAGTCATTGTATGGACTTCTTGAGAACATGTTGGGTGTTAACAGTCCATGTTAAATCTTCAGTAAGGTAGACACCATCTATTTAAAAAATAATTGAATTATATAGTAGTATTGTATAGTACTGAATAAGGTATTAATAAGTGGCTGAAAAACGACTAGTATGTTCGTAATTTGCATATTAATAAGGGTACCATAATCTAAAGTGTTACCATATATCTTATATCTAGAGAGTGTGTCCAAACTGGTACTTATGTCAGACGTATGCAATATAGATCTGGTGGTGTGTTGGACTGGACAGATGTCCATATCATATTATATCATATATATATATCTGTATCTGTAATGTATCAATCTATATATCAATATCTATAATGTTAGTTATCGTTCCTTGTGTTAGCATCATTTTACAAGATCATGCTGCACTTTTAATAGCATTTTTCCTTAAATAAGAGTCGGTATGGAGACATACTTGACGAAAAAAAAAAAAAGGAATTGCACCCCAACAACATTGTCTTGCAGAAGCATTATTTATAAATTATTTATAAAGCATTCACACACATGTGCTGTAATTGGGGCTGGGAAAATCTTTTTACATTCTTATATCAACAATGTTAAAATATTACATAGCATAACAAGGGATCCTTGAATCTTGCAACACCCTTTTTAGACAAACCAATCAATCCTTTCCCCATGAAATAAACATCAGATTTAAGACCTGGACCCACATGCCCATCCTCTCATTTTATAGTGGCTATTTCTAAGTTTAAGATTTACATATGAAGGTGTTTCCTGTACCTGACAACTCTGTGGCCATGCACAACCTCTCCTGATTCAACAAAGCCGATGTAAAAATGGTTTTCCTTTCTGTCCCTTTAAAAGATTGTTTTGTCATCTGACTTGAACTTTTAGAGCTTTTGCGAAACCAACCCACCAATATATCTCACACCTTTGAATCGCCATGTAAAGTGGGTACCTAGAATTTTTGTTTTTTTGGGGGGAATTTTCTCAGCATGGAGTAAATCATGTGTGTACATTATGGAGCATTTCAAGTTTCTTATTGGCCAGGTGAGTGTCATGTGATGCAGACATATGATTTTGAGAATAGTGAGGTAGTGAGTGAGGTAACAGACATGGTTTCTGTGGTGTGCAGGAACATACAAGTATAGGAGCCAGTGTTGGGCAGCTGGTTCACTACAAGTAGCAGAGCTACTAGTTTAACTGCATTTATCAGTAGTGGCTGGCTGGAGCTTAGTTCTTCTCTGAATCAGATAGCAGCTTTTCAGTAGATAGCTGATTTTTTCACCATGTAGTAAGGTAGATTTGCTAAATGTTACATTTCTCTGAGCATCAGAATAACTTCCTTATGGGCCATGTTCAGGAAATCTATGTAATAGTCCAGAAAATGTGATGGACGATATAGTAGAAATGTTAACTAAAGAAAAATATCAACAATTAAGGAAAATTTAGATCATAACTCATGTACAAAGTACATAATAGTGTCTTAATAATAACACTGCAAATGAAAAGGGTGTAGTGGACCACACTGTCCACTTAATTAGAAAAAAGGCCTATTTGTTCCAAATGTTTTAGACTAAAATTGGGCGTAATTATTTTGATGGCCCAATAAAGCAGAAAGCACACATTCACATCTCCCAGGCTCTGAATATGATATTTAGCATATATATATATATATATATATATATATATATAGTAATCACAAAGTGGCTTCATGTAGTAGATTTCTGCCATTTTTATGTAACTACTTTTTGACATTTTGTCTTCAGGTAGCTTTAGTGAAGTGAAGTTTTATCTGATGTAGAGTACCTGGTAGCTAATGTATATTTTATATTTTCAGAGTAGCTTGCCCAACACAGGTTAAAGCATAACAAGAAAAGAGTAGACCTGAGGTCTTTGAATCAACAAGCTTAGCTCGCACTACCACCACTAGATGGCATTACGGAATTAAAAATAAAACATACACTTTGTTAGCGGGTTACACCGGAAAACTGTTGGTCAAAATTTTGGCAATTTATTTTTTCCTCGTTACATACTTCTGGTTGTAATGCATCATCATTATTAACAGAAACAGTAATATTCGACGCTAAAACGATGATATTCAACATCAGCCGTCATAGTTCCAAAAAAAAAGTAATTACTCTACAAGTGAAAAAGATGCATGTTTACCTTTTCTGTAGCCTACTGCAGAATACAAAAGACAGTCTACAACAAATTGGCTGATATGTCCCACAAGTTGAAGAACGAAGAATGACCGACAGATCAAGTGCTTATTCAGTTGTAACGTGGGGGCCTCTAGCGGCTATAGAATGGAAATTATACAACTGACGCCCCATAGGCTCTGCCCCGGTGGCTCGTTTCTCTTTCCAACACTTGTCCAGCCACCGTTCCTGTTTTTTTTAACCGATTACTATATAATATAGGCTCATATATAATTTTAGTCGATACATCAAACGCAGCACATTAATGTACATCTTGTGAGATAGCCTATGCATTCAAAACGATTTAACTAGCCTACCGAAAATATTACACGACCTTGGTAAAGATCACACATGTCATGATTAATGAAGAAGTGTCCTTTCTAATTTAAATAGGGGTCTACTTTCGGGATGTTAGTTTGCATACTATTACTATCAAATCTCTCGCTCTGTGTGTGTGTGGTTGAGCGCGCTCTTTGCGCGTCTACATAGCGGAGCGCATTGGCGTGCATGAAATAGGCTATTGCTGTACATACGCTCAACCAGAAAATCATAGTGAAAATTGTGTTGACTAAGTTTTCTCACTTTGAAGCAGGTGTCGTGGCAGGGAAGAGGAACATTTTAACACATTAATGAACTAATCAGCCAATGAATGACGACAAACATAAATATGGGGTGGTGATTTCAAGAAAGGATCTGTTCCCATGACCAATCATTCGTTAGATGGGCGGTAAGAAACATTCGGGGGGTGTGCCCGGACGCTGAACGGTCGCTCCGTGCCGAAATCCGCCAAGAATAATGTCAGTCTCAGTTTAGCAATCTAGACGAAGCCATAGTCGCTGGGGAAACTAACAAATCCGGTTTTCAAATAACTTTATTTGTATTGATTACCTAGCCGCAAGCGTAGGCACGAGCACGACAGCCGACTGACATACATGTGACAATCAGAATTGCGCACTGGACACTGGCAAGCTGAGTTTTATTGCCGCGCGAAAAACGGGATACTTTACTGGACATGTGAGAAAAGGGAGTTACAATCGTCGAATCTTCTGAACAAAATGAAGCTTCCCCGTTTTCTTCATTGCTTTTGTATCACTTCGTGTATGATTTGGCTGAGCGCTTCGCAGTCAGGTGAGTGACAATTGTGCGCAAGGTGTTTGTTTACGGTCCGAGCCGAGGCATTCAGCCGACGCTCATTTCACACTTACAACTAAGGGAATGTTCTGTCCAGAGAGAGCACAGATGGGCGCTCATTTGGCTCCCTTTTTGACATATAAAAGTTACCGAACTGCGAAATACGCACGCTGTCAAGTCCCGGTCAACAGCTCAGGGAAACTCGACTGGGACGTTAAACGTTCAACAGCCGTATGTCAGCTTGCGCATGGTGTTTGGCAAGGACCACGCTCTTTTCTGCCCCGCGTATCTTAAGGTGATATGAAACATACACTGACATTGAGTTCAGACTGTGTATAGGGGCTGTCCCAACAATTTTGGAGAGGGTACACAATACTGCATAACGTTAAACGCAGTGGTATGCGGGACGCGGCTATTGGCATCTAATCAAGTGTCTTCGCCAGATAGATTTCTTGTTACAGCTTGGTTTTTCAGTTTAATATGATGTGCTTGGTTGACACTGCGCGCCACAACAAATGATGACAATCAAATGACACCGGCCACTATTCGGTGTGAATTACAGCCCAACACAACTTCATATGTCACTTGTATCACTAAGTCATTTACGACGAGTGACAAGGGGATAGGCTCATCAGTCCTGGTTTTTATTGCCACTGAACAAAGCTAAACTGTTTTGGCTTGTCGTGGAACATTGTGACCTGATGCGCAAATTAATGTTTGCTTTTTGATTGTTATGTCATTGTGTGGTTGTCAAATTGACATTACTAACATTTGGAATAAAGGAAGTACTACGTTTGAGGTAGAATATTGAGGGAAACTTGACAGGGCACTGTCGATTGACGGAATGAGCCAAGCATCTCCACACGATGGTGGTATTCAACGGAGACACGCTGAGGCAAGCGAATATTTTCTCCTCTTTCTCTGCGAGAAACGAGCGGGCCCCACACTGTTTCCCCGCCGCGTCTCATACATGTAGCTCATTATGCATATCGACTGAGAAGAAAGACCCGAGCCCAGTGTTGGCCGCTTATGAATCGTGTTTTGTCATTTCTAGTGGGAGCGAGGGCGGCTGTGTCAGCGTTCTGTTTGAATATGTTAATTCATAAATCCAACAGATATGGTCAGTGAGCAGTCTATCCAAAAATGAGGATGTTTGGAGGCTATAACAGTTCAGGAGGCAAACAGACAGTCTGACGTAACTCCTGGCGAAGTAGTAGATTTCTGTCTTTTTGATAGAAATGACAGGCCTATCACATTTATTAGCCCACTATTATTAGATTTTTATATTATTACATTGTTTTGATGACAGTTCTGAAGTGCATTGTAATTGTATTTTAGATCTTTTTTCCTCTTACTTTTATAATTGTATAATATCATCTTGTTCCATCCTAAATATTGTTATCTGATCAGCTGCTGAATTAATGAAATATTTCTTGTGAGAAGTGTCACACATCTGACATATATTTTTGTGAGCATCTAATTAGTAAAGTGACTTTTGTTCCCAGAGTCTGGGGGGTATTTTTTTCAGAGATGGCTTAGTAGTGCCCTTGTGGAAAGCATAATGAAAAGACCAGTTCTGGCAGGTATCAAGTGTGTGGAGCCCCAAGAGGGAAACATTATGTTGATTGAATTGCTTTTAGATGACCAAATTAAGAGGACGCGGAGGCGACACGTTAAGAGGCCGAGAGAAAGAGGCCGTCCTCTGTCAAGGTTATTAAGCTTTGCCAAATCCCTGCAAAGAAGCATATTTGTGATGCAAATTTGCTGAAGAATGTGAGCTATGCCGCTCACTTGGGATGCTATGTGTGCAGAATAGAGATTCTTCTTGACTGTTGCCAATGTTGCCTGACATTATGGCGGTACTCTCTCTCTCTTTCTCTCTCTCTCTCTCTGGTGGGTCCCCCTGGTGTATATTTCAATCGAGGTTCAGTTCCATCCTTGAAATGGTTACTGCAGAAATATTTACAAAGATGGCTTGTTGAACGACCACTCTCTCTCTCTCTCTCTCTCTCTCTCTCACTCTCACTCTGTTTTCACACTTTGCCTGGTTTTTGTGTGGCACAGCACAGATTTTCTAATGATGCTTATTATGCACTGCCACTTTCTTATCAGGAGGCAGATGGCACTAAATTTGACCCAGACCGGGATGACATTTAAGAGTTCTCAAGGAAATTACTGGTGGTCAACCGAAGAATACCAATATCAAATTATTAATCAGCTTTGGCACGGATTAGGCCTCGTTGGCAAGTTCATATGAGCGTAAGGAAATGAGAATTTATCTCCGGGTAATTAAGATTCGCAGGCCTGCTCTTGTCTAGACAGACAATTTTTCATCAGGAAAGCCTCCCCGCACTCATCTTTTATGGCAGGGAATCATTTGACAAAGCTGAGTTTGCCAGTGGTTCCAAAGGCGTAAGTAAGGCTTGTCTTTGCATCATGGCTCCAGTCTGGAATAGTCTTCCGATTACAAAGTGCCTCACAGTGGAAAGGTTAGGCGTATCAGAGAACGTAAAGTGTGGTTTGGCCCTTGTAAAAAAAAAAATCGTGCCAGTTGTGACTCCCCATGAAGTTTAGTAGGTGTCTCACAGCCCTACTCTTCCAATACCAAAGCTAGTTGAAAATAATTTGCATTTGCATTTGGACACAAATGATGAAGCTATGGAGCACCTCCCCATTAGCCTGGTAATAAAACCAGACCATCATTCTACACTTCATTCAGGGTCTGGACATTCGGTGGTGAGATCTGATTGCTTGCTTGAGGTGTTTAAGTTAAAAAAGACTGGATCAGCCCCTGACTGATAGCTTGCCTTGACTGATAGCATTCTAGCTCTGCATTCACAATGCCTCTGTCTATTTTCTGACAGGACGGGTTAAAATGCCTCCTGAGACAACAAGCTCAATGGGATCAAATCTAGAATAGCACTGTAGGGAGATGATAATCAAGCGGAAGTACTAGGAAGGCATGGCCAGGCTACCTCTCCATTGTAGTGATGGACATTAATAATTGTTTGACCATTGAGTCAATTACAATGATGCATGGTAAATTGATCTTTGAGCCAACTCCAGGAGACTGTGTCTGCATATTCGTGTGTGTGTGAGTGTGAGAGAGAGAGTATAGTGTGTGTGTGTTTATGCCTGCATGTACTGTATGTGTAGGTATGCTTGCATTTTTGTGTGTGTGTGTGTGTGTGTGTGTATGGGAAGATCAGCAATTAACAGCAGTGGTAGAAAGCCGGTGGTCTCTGAGGTATGGTCATGGGTTGCAAAATGGCCTCAATCAATGAAACGCACGTAATTAAATGTTTCTCACAGGCCCTCGTCTGGCTCCTTAACTGCATGTGACCTTGTGTTGGCCAGAGTCCACGGGAGGACCAGAAACTCCCAGCACACAACAGCACACTTTAATTTTTCACATTTTAATTGGACGATCTGTCCAAACGAAGGCCTTTCGCACTGAAATCCTTAGTGAGCAATGCTCTCACAACGAGCTCTGACTACGCCCAAAATGACGTCTGCTCTTCGGTAGTCAGCAACGGATGACCTCTGTCTGTATCCACAACAACAGGCAAGTAGTGCATCTCATAAAAGCCTCCAACAAAGTGGCTCTTTTTCTTTCTGAGAGCAGAAGTGACTGTCTAAATGTTTACATGGACATGGCGACATGCAGGGATATTCATTGTTCCACTCGTCTGGTGAGAGGAGGCCAAAAGGGATATTCAGCTCCGGCACTTGTAGTAATGACCGTCAATTCGCAGTGCCTTTAGCCTCTCTCTCTCTCTTGCTTGCTCTCTTCCTGCGTTTGGTGGTAGAGGAGGGTTAACCTCTGTCTGCCTCGTGCTTAATGGAGAGAATGGGCCTCTTTGATTCGGGTGAACTATCTTGTGCCAAGTCCTAGAGGGGGGGAGACATGAGCGTTGGGGGCGGCCAAAGCAAACGTCGATTTCAAACAAAAAAATAAAAAGACAAAAAAAGCTGAGACTCTCGCTTGCTCATCTTCTCTCCTTTGAAAACTCTCTCATCCCTTCATTGTCACTCCCTTTCTCTTTTCTTCTTCATCTTTTTTTTATTCTCTCACTCACTTCCTCTCTGTGCTTGTCCTTCTTTTCTTGCCATCATCCTCTCTTTCTCTCTCTCTCTCACTCTCTTTCTCTTGGCCTCCTCTTTGATGCCCGAAACTGAACAGCATCTTTCGGCTTTGTCAGCTCTTGTGGCGAAAAAGAGAAAAACCAATAAGGCAAGTTGTAATCCTCTGGGCTGCCTTTCTCGAGGGGTCGCTTGTGTGGCAGGCCGGCAGGCAGGCAGGCAGGCAGGCAGGCAGGCTAGTGGGTGGGTGGGTTGGCTTTGGGGGGCAAAAGCCCCTGGGGATTTCTTTTCAGCAGCCAAGGGGTTTGTTTTTTCACCACCACTTGTAATTCTTCTCAGAAACGACTGCAGCCCACCCATCTACCCCAGTCACCATCCCTCCATCCCTCCCTCGCTCCCTCCCTGACTTCTTTTCCTCATCTTTCTCTCTTGTCTTTCTCAAGATTCCTCAACCTGCCAATATCAGCCTTGCAATTTTTTTTTGCTCTCCCCAAGGGGTGCATATGTTTACCTGTGTTTACACATTAGAATTTAATAATGTCAAGACTTCAATTGAGTGTCTCCTTTCATACATCATACATGTGTGAAACATGCATCATATCGTGTGGTATATGTGCAGCGTGTTCATTATTTGTTTGTTTACTGACACATCATTTGTTTGTGACTGAAATGACAGAGTGATTGAATAATTTCAGTCTGCTCAAACAAGAAGGCACAGACAGTGACTGAGTTGAGAGCATTTATTTTTCATGTCCTTGGGG
>PYXC01000948.1:677500-695000 GCA_015244755.2 Tenualosa ilisha
GGGAGAGGGAGAGAAAGACAGAGAGAGAGATTACATGTGTTTGTTTGCAGTGGTTAGGTTGCCAGGAATGCACTCCCCCACCACATTCCCTGTGAATCAACAATAATGTGTCAGCTGCATCCAGATGCTAATGTATCCAACACCACCTACATACACACACACACACACACACACACACACACACACACACCCCTCCAACACCCCACCACTGACTGACACCTCCCGCCGTGAGAGTTTTCATTTCCGATAAACCTGCTGTTGCCAGATCCTATCAGAGCGGCGTGCTGTGGCTTTGAATGCGTTGCTCTTGAGCTCTCTCTCTCCCCCCTCGTCGCATGTCACCTTGCTAAGCTGTCTGATGGGCTTACAGCAGTGGCCTGCCGAGGAGAAGATGGCCCTTATTACTGGGGCTCCTGTTGACTGTTTCAGACATTGGGGGGCAGCTCTATGGAATACTAGGAAACAATGTGACAGTGTCACCTGTCAGTGTTACATTGGCTGAAATGTGTGTGTGTGTGTGTGTGTGTGTCAATTGGGAGACAATTTGGGCCGGCATGTCACGACACACCACTGCACCCGCCGAGGCACTTCCTGCGTACGGATGTTGGCATGGCACCAGGCAGCCGTGATTGATTCGACAGGCGTTTGCGCTTTGGCTCCAGCTACTTCCTGTGGGTGTCGGATTGCCGTGCCCCTTTTCGCCCCGTGCCCCCACCTACGCATCAACCCATCCACCCACCTACCATCTCCTCCCCTTACAACTCCACCCAAACCACCCAATCATCATTCCTCCATCACCTGCAAGAGCAGTGGCACCACCACCACCTCCACCAGCAGAAGCATTTTAATCCAGGCTCCTCTCCCCTCTCCCCTCTCCCCTCTCCCTCTCCGCTCCCCTCTGCCCTTGTTTCGTTTGCATTTCATTGCTCCCGTGTTTCAGTATGGCGCTCCCCTCTTGTCAGGTCTCCTTCTCCTCCACCAAAGTCATGTTTCTTTTCTTTTTAACCAATCTCTCTCCCCCCCCCCCCCCCCCGCCCCCGCTGTTATGCTTTTGTGCCAGTAAGATCCAAGCTCCGAGTGATGTGTGTGTGTGTGTGTGTGTGTGTGTGTGTGTGTGTGTGCCTCTCTCTGAGTGTCTGTGTGTGTGTGAGAACGGCTTGCATAAGCGATACATCGAGGTGCTTTGGGAAGAATATGTAATCAGTTGTAAACACCTGGTCATGGTGTTTCTGTCCATCAACGATTGAAATGGTTTCAAGCCATTATTTATCAAAGTCCTGTCGGAAATCTCTAAATCACAGTATGCCTGTCCTCCTCTGCCTGTCATGAAGAATTTTCTCCTGATTGCTAAAGTATATCTTTTGCACGCTAATTAGTGTGACATGCGAAGTAAGGGAAATGACTGAGAAATACCCAGGGGAAGGATGGATTGTACTTCTTATAGCATATTGCTCTCAGCATTCACATCAGATGGCTGTGAGCGTGGACTGTGATAGGAAATTAAAACAACTCCATATGTAGGGTGCTTGTGGTCCAAATACAGCCTTTTGAAATTGCTCATCTAAGAAGTATAAGGAACTAACCAAGTAGATCGTTAGATATGCAATTTCATACAGATTCATAGTTCATAGTTCATAGCCAATGAACTTTGAGGGGCTTGTACAAAATGCACTGGTGAAAAATCAGCATGTAGGTCTGCTAAACTTTTGTGTGATGCCATTTGAACTCAAAACTGAGGGTAAAAGTTACTTTTGTTTGTAGTATTAATTCCTCCTTTCTGTTGAATTGGGCATTCTTTTTATTCCTTCCCTCCCAAGTTCATGAGTTGGATTTCAGAGGACACCTCCAGGTCGGTAGCAGTGCACCGTTTTTATGAAGCAGTGTTCAGTATTATTGCTTCATCAGTGCCGACCCTGGCTGCTGCGTTTGATGTCACGAAGACCCCAAAGGCCCCCGAGGAGCCGCATCACATCACGGAGAGGAAGTGTGATTGCTTCCTCTTCCTCCTCTTCTCTCACCATCTGTTTTCATGGCCCTCATTTAGTTAATTAGAACAACAAGTCTTCAGGCAGGAGGACGAGGACAAGATGGAAGGTTTGGAGGATGGAGGGATGGAGGGATAGAGAGAGAGAGAGAAAGTGAGAGAGAGGAAGTGAGGAAGAGAGCGAGTGGTGCACCCCGAGGCTCCTGTTGTCCTAAATGATGGGTCAGACCATCTCCTGTGTCTTATGAACAAATACAAATGGCTTAGGTGTTGACCTGAATACTTTTTTACTACCTTCTATCTAGTCTCGTAAACGCAATACACAGTGTTAAATCAGATGAACTCTTCTAGTGTTTTAAAAGGGTCCTGGCGAAGTTCCTCCGGAGTTCGACAGTCTAGACATCATCACCTTCAGGTCTTTCCAGCTGCTTCATCACTAAAAATCTAGCAAAGTCATCTAAGACAAACTCCCTCCAAAAAAAATATTGGAGAAAGTTTACAGAGATTATTTCTCATGAGTGAGAATGTCTTTTGCAGGGGGGAGGGACTGGCAGCATACCCCTAATTAACCTCACTCACTTTGAACAGCCGGGTGAGATTAGCAAAACCGTCCTTACTCCCCAACCAGACGTAGAAGCTGACTAAATAATCAAGTGTGTCCCTCTGATGATAAGAACACCTTTTACCGTAATAGGTACCAGACAGCCTCTGAAAGAATTGTAGTCTGATATATTCAGGTTGAACCAAGCAACAGCATTTTAAGTGTTGAGGAGACAGGTGCTACCAATTGGCTGTGTAAACATCCCATAATGGACTGGCTTATCTCTACAAGGAGTAATCTATACATCAGAGAGGCTATGTTGGTTGGAGAGAAGAATTCATTTGACACATTAAATAAAGGTTAATGACAGAACAGCCCACATTATCCTTTCAAGCTTTGTCATGTTGTTAGATTGGGGTAATTTAGTTGAGTGTAAGTTATTCCTGAATTTTTATTTTGAAAGTAGTTAAGCTGGGTTGAAAAACAAAATCAGAGTGGCAATGGATGGCTATTCTTCTTTCAAAATAAACTCGTCTGAACTCTGCGGAACGCCAAGAACAAGCATCTCCCCTTAGCACAAGGCACAGGCTCACTGCAGAGGAGAGGGAACGCTAACTATCCTATGCTGCCGTGTGTGTGTGTGTGTGTGTGTGTGTGAACGGGCTCAGAGCTGGGCCTCAACAGAGCGTGAGGGGAATCTGCTGTAATATGCTGTTTGGTATTGCGTCTTGGAGAACAGAGCGCTGAAGCTAGCAGCGGGAGGTCCTTAGTCAGGAGTCTAGCCTGGGGAGCTACGGAGAAGATTAGCAAGCCTTTGAGATGGCGATTGCGATGGCTGTGATGACAGTGACAGTGACAGTGTTTGAGCCAGAGTGTGTAACGTGAGGTACAGTAAAGCGGAGCGTATGTATATAACTTAGCGTGTGGCTTTGTTGCTAAAACTCACCACCGCCATCGGCATTCCTGCTCCAAGTATTCTGCATCTGTGATGTCTGATTTTCAAACTCAGCACCTGTCCATTAGCCATGTGTCAGAAGGGGATCCAAGTTGCCTTTTAAATTTCTTCTTAAATTCCAGATGCTCTTTGTGTGTGTGTGTGTGTATGTGTGTGTGAAACAACAACCCTGGCAAGCCTGGGACCGTTGTTAGATTGTTCGTCTCAGAAAAGCCACAGAGGCAAGCACTAAAGAAAGAGAAAGCGACAGAGAGAGAGCAGAGAATAGAAGAGGAGAGAAAAAAAAAAAACAAAGGGTAAAAGAAAACATTCAACTTTTCAAAAGAAGTGTCTCTAATTAGTCGAATTAGCCCGAGATCAAAAAGAACAATTAAGAAGCGTGCTGCGCGGCCGGCCAGCTTGCACGGTCGGCCTCATTTGCAACACAACACATGTTGGCGTCGGACACCGCCTCATTACGGGAGGCGCGGGCAATATGGTGGGCGCGATTGGCCAGATTGCTCATCAGGCACGGCCCCGGTTTGTGCCGCTCCGCTTGGGAGCGAAGCGAGGATCCACACCTCTTAATTCCCCCCCAGCAATTGTGCAGACGGACATGCACCAGTGATGGACACATACATAACACACACTACACACACACACACACACACACACACACACACACACGTATACATAAACATGCAAGCAAACATTAAACTCACACGCTTCTCTTTTTGCATGAAACAATGAACTCCTTTTGAATTCGTGCTTAATTAAGAGCGTAATTAACTTCGCTCTGGTATGCTGGCTGAGACTGCGAGTGACAGTGTGCTCCGAGCAACGGGCCTTTACAGCCTCTCGCTGAGAAGTATTGGGAGGGGGGAGGGGGTAGAGGGAGAGCAGGATGAGTCGTTGAGGTGGCAATACTCCGTCAGGCCCTTTTATGTCCTAAATCTGTCTGTTTAATTATGCACTGTGGTGAATTAAGCCATCCACTCTGTGTGTGTGTGTGTTTGTGTGTGTGTGTGTGTGTGTGTGTGTGTGTGTGTGTGTGTGTGTGAGACAAAGAGTATGGACACGTGACCATCGATTTATCTCTCCGCTTACTCTCGTTATTCATGTGTATGTGCTTGCTGTGTGTATGTGATTGTGGGGAGTGTGTGTGTGGTGTGCATGCTGTGTGTGTGTGGTGTGTGTTCTTGTGATTGTTTTGAAGGGGGGGTGACTGATGGTCTTAACACCAGGGGCTTTAGCCCAGGGCTACAGGTTGTGAATACGCCACTGTGTCTCACATCCTCTTTGCCCCCCACCACTTTTTTTTTGCCTTTGGGCTCGTTGGCGGTACTAGGGTTGAGCACCGTGGGTTGCCAGTGCCTGGGCCCGGCTCTGCTCCTCCCCTGAACTCTTCCCTGGTGGCAAACAGCACACACACACACACACACACACACACACACACACAGGCTCCTCGTCTTTTGTTAAATGAGAGTGTCCACCCCACTCCCCGGCTCCATTCATCAGCTTCACTCTGGCTCAGGCCGATAAATAACCTGTGTGTGTGTGTCTGTGTGTGTGTGTGTGTGTGTGTGTGTGTGTGTGATTGTCTCTTCCCTCACTCACCCCCCGTTCAAGTCTTCATGAGCAGGCAGCCAGAGTGCTAATGAGGTAACTGCAGTCATGTACGCATTCTGAGTGCCGAATTTGTCGAACGGCAGTCAGTGAACTTTGATGTGAGTTTTAGACCGACATGCATTATTTAACACCTGGAATCTAGAAGTGTCACACATGTTGTCTAAAATCTTTTTCTACCCCCCCCCCCCCCGCCCCCCCATATATTTGAATGTATAATATGAATATATAATGTGTTATATATTCAAATGAGTGTATATTCCCCATTCACCCCAAAACAATAACTGTGCAACAATTCAAAACCTGCAAACCATACATTTGATAGAGAATAGTGCAAAGACAACATAGCAGCTGTTAAAACTGGGCAAAATGATTGTTTGGGGGAATGGGGGAATATTCACTTGTTTGAATATATAACACATTAACATAGCATTTTTTGATCATTTACAAATCTATGTAAATGTTTTGTTCAAAAGTAGGTCATTGTTTATTAAGTGTTACTTCAAGTGTTACTAATGTGTTATAAGCATCTGTTATTCTAAAGTGTTACCGAGAAATCACTTAGAGAAGGCTGCCGATGGGCTAAGGATGATTAGATCCTTTTTGACAATAAAATAGCTTAGGTGAATAAATAATTTAATGACTGCAGATAAACAAGGACAAATCAGATTATTGTGTTTGGCAGAAAAGAGAAGAGAATTGAAGAGAATTGACATCAGTAATTACTTTGACTTTCAAGCTCTGAAAATCTAAGACCTGAAAATTTTGTGCAATTCACACCAAGAATGTGTCTCTGATATGTTTAAAGATTATAAAGTGAATACAGCTCTTTGATCCATGGACTCAGGTGAGCTATTAAAACCCAGAGTCCAAACTTAACATCATTTAGCTGCAATGCTGCTTGCATTTAGAACAAACTGTTAGAAGATCTTGAAAGTGTCCTAAACGTATGTCTTTCCATATGTGTGTTGCAGAGCTCTGCCTTCTATAGTTATTGTTTCTTTCCTCTCAAGTGCTCTCAAGTATATTTTCTTTTTTATTTATGTGTAAAGCATGCTCTATTGGATTGCCCCAGGGTATGAAATTAACTATATAGATAGACCTGCTTTGACTGGCTCACTGCAGTATGTTCAGACGCATCGCAGGTTTGAATTGAATACTCAGTTGGCGTAATTGAGGTGTTCTGGACCACCTTTGTCCTGAACTCGCAGTTCAGCTTTGACTTCTTGAGAAACAAACAATAACAACAAAAAGCCAGGTATCAACAAAAGGAGGATGATACAGGCTTAGGTTGTCTGTCTGTATGTGACCAGGTAGAGACAGGGAGAGAGAAAAAAGGAGATTTTTGGAAGAGGTCAAGGAAATTGGAAATTGAAAGATTTTTGGGACTCAGAAGAAATTCTGACACAGGTGACCTCAGTTTGTGCTGAATGCGCCTCTTTTGAGCTTCCGAGCATCTCTATTTATGAGGGAAAAATTGTGTGTGTGTGTATGTGTGTGAGTGTGTGTGTGTATCTGTGCGCGTGTGTGTGCTAGTGTGTGTGTGTCAAATGGAGAGATATGGGCACTGATGTAGTTGTGTATGGTCTCTCTCTCTCTCTGTCTCTCTCTCTCTCTCTGTTTCACAATTACATCGACTCAGACACACAATCACTGTCCCTGTGCCCAAACATGATTTCATAAGCCCTCTCACAGATAACTGACCTGTTCCACTTTGCGTGTTTGTCTCTCTGGCTATGACAATCCCAATCCTGAGCATAAACCAGCCTCTGTCTCTCTCCCTCTCTGACTTCCCTGATCCCCTGTGGTCCATCCCATACCCCACACCCTCTCCACAATAGCTCATGTAGACCGCAAGCTGCTTACCTCTCAAGCTTTGCATTGGCTGTGTAATCACGTTAACCTCAGTTCATTTTCCTTTTGTGTTTTAGTAAGGCTTGTCTCGGCTTGTGTGTTAGTCTGTCCAAACGTACAGTCACAATTATCCCAGCAAGGACCTCTGAGTGTGTTTGTTTGTGTGTGTGTGTGTATGTGTGTGTGTGTGTGTGTGTGTGTGTGTGTGTGTCAGTGTGAGTGTGTTTGCAGAAGCCTGTTTTTGATGAAAAACAAGAGAAGAATGTTTAGCCGTCTTTAGGAGTTGGCTTCATATTTTATGGCCCCAGACAATCTGTCAAAGTGTTTTCAAGGCAAAAGAAAATCTCAGGGTGGTTGATTTGTAAACATTTGTTGTTTTTCTGCAGAATCCTGATTATTCCTTTTCTTAAACAGCAGCTGACAAGTCTGGATTTCCCAATTCTCAGACAGTTTGGATGTGGTTGTTCAGAAGCAATCTAGCAACTCTTGTGATGGGAGATGTTGTATGTGTGTATATGAGTGTGTGAGCATGTGTGCGCACGTGTGTGTGTGTGTGTGTGTGTGTGTGTGTGTGTGTGTGTGTGTGTGTTTATATTCCTGTGTTTCGTGAGTGCGTTTGCACCGGTACAGGCTGGTGTGGTGATGTCTAATTCAGAGACAACAAAAGGAAGGGTAGACCTGAGCCTTCAACCATAAAATTCTCCCCTGTGAAGTCCCGTGTTCGTTCATCAGCAGAAGGAGGAGGAGGAGGAGGAGGAGGAGGAAGAGGAGGAGGAGGAGTGCTCTAATGACTTTTCCCCTCCAGCTGCCGATTAACTAGCACTCTTTCTTCCCCTGTCTTTTTCTCCCTCTCCCTCTCTCTCACTCATTCTCTTTATCTCTTCTTCCCTGCCCAATGTGTTTTAATTGGGCGTTGTTGTGGTGCTTTGTGGCATGTGAGCCAGTGATGGACACCAGTAATAGCCGGTGCTGTGAATTCCTCTGGCAGCCCTAGGAAACTTCATGGTGCTGTTTGAACTGCCGACGGCTTGATTTTTATGTTCGGTTAAACAGTAAGGGCTGGGATAACAGTTCCCAGACCAGCTCTCCGGGGTAGCATAACAGAATTTTCTCAGTCTTGCTTCGGGGGGTCCCTTTGCACTACTGGTCTGTGGTCTCTCAGAGCCCCTTATCATTTAACTGTACCTGCGGTTCCCTCTTAAATGAGAACTGCAGTGAGCAACGAGAGAGTTCTTTTCAACTCGAGATGTCTTGAGCTGTATGCACTGCACAGTTGATTGATATCAGATATGATGAAAACTTCAACCCAAATTTGTGGAAGTGGTAGATATCTTATTTAACACATCTAGTATGACATCTATTTCATGCCTAAGGTTCTGAAAATGTAAGCATCGTGTTATATAGGACCACTGGATGTGTTAAATCAGGTTTGATGAGACACACATTGGACACACTCACTGCTATGAGTTTTAAACATGTTTGAGGCACACTTAGTGCCCTCTCTGCTTGTATGTTTATATATATATATATATATATATAAACATATATATATAGTCAGAGCCATAGATGGCCATAAATATCTTGCCGGTTCCTTTTTGGAACTCTTGTGTTCTTGCTTAGAATTTAGAACATTGAAGAGAACTGAAGAAACGGCTGAGGTGAGTAAGAATGCAGTGCTGCCTGTAGGCTTCTGAACCGCAAACTCTTTAGCTCAGTGGATGAGTGTCTGTAAGCCCCACGGGTTTCTGCTTGATGCTCTTGTCTCTCCTCATCTCTCGTCTCTCCTCATCTCTGTCGTGGTGCTTGTCCATACTTGCGGATGCTCCACGGACGCTCAGAGAACGGAAGTGAAAATAGGAATGCCCCGTTCCCTTGTGTAGTCCTTTGCGAGATGGCCACAAGTACACACATGGAGTTGGGTGGTCCCTCTCCGGGCCTATTTGCTACCCTGAGTCCACACTTCTTCTTGAGAAGGGGATGTCAGAAGGAAAAAAACAAACTCTTGGGTGGGTTGGACTAACAGCTGTCAAGCTGCAATGTAGAGCCTGAGTATTTTCTGTTAGGAAGATGAATGTTACAAGACAAAAGCAAAACCTCTTGTTTCATTGGACATGATTTTAATTGTCACTTTTAGTCTGAAAAAAATGTTGTGTTTGTGTCTTTGTTGTCACACTTTTCCCCCACCGTCAGTTTACTTTCATGAGTACTGTATCATCATTTGTATTGCACCCTCAGTACCTCCCAACACAGACACACACTCACACACACACACACACACACACACACACACACACACACACTTTTCCTATTTCTATTTTTTTTTTTTTTACTTTTTTTCTCCTCTAGGCTCTAAAACCTGTCATTGCCATTCTGCTCCTGCTCTCGTCTTGTTCTCCTATTACTCCTGAAATCCCAGTCCTTTCGCGCTATCTGTAAAGAGCCAGGAACCTCACGCCGACGCAGATAGACGAGGCCGCTCGCTGACGCCCAAAACTCCGACCGTGACGCGGCAGAAGATTGACAAATCGCCACAGCCTTTCGCTTTCCGCTGGGTGTGTGTTCGCCCTCCTCATGTTTCAAGTGCAAATGCCCTCTTGCTGTTTTACCAGACTTTGCCATCGCCCAACCCCCCCCATCGCCCCATGCTCTGTAAGAAATGGGGATAATCACATGCATTGCCCCATTTTCCTCTGTTTTTTTTTTTTTTTTCTTTGTAGTCGATCTCTGTGTGTGCACTTCCTTTAATTTAATGCAAAAAATGTCTGTGCATACCTTATTGCACTTCTTTACGTAACACAACTCACTCACACAGACCCCCCCCCCCCCCCCACACACACACACACACACACACACATACATACACACACTCACAGAAACACACACACACATCTACAATCCAAGGAAAACATCAACCATACCAAAGCTCACATTTTAACAGAGGAGGAGTGGTATGTGTGTGTGTGCATACATGTGAGTGTATGCTTGTGTGTATGTGTGTGTGTGTGTGTGTGTGTGTGTGTGTCATTAAGTCAGGCTCCTAATTGGTCCTGTGTTGGCTAATTGTGTCTCTGACGTGCAATCTCTGGGGAAGCAGGCCTGCTAATTCCAATAAGGGTAAACAAGCCTTTGCTTCCCCACTGATGGCCATGTTTTAATTAGAGGGGCCCGATCGCCATGCACACACTCTGACAGAGAGCTTCGCCAAGGACAGGAAATCAAAGCTTTTCACTTGCCGAGCTTACACAGCCGTGACACACACGCACGCACACACACACACACACACATACACACACACACACACTCACACACACACACTCATTCACTCATTCATGAACATGTACAGCAGCTTAAGTGTGCATATGTGGCCATATTCGTAGACTCTATTTGATACACACACACACACACACACACACACACACAAACACAAACACAGCATCGGTCAGCATCTCGTCTCATCTCTTTTGCCACATCATTTCGCGGCCGGCGATGTCGCGCTATTGAGCGAGCCTTGCCCCCATCCTCTTCTCTGTCATCTTGTCACAGTTGTTTGCTAAACGGCGTCGCTCATGAAGCTGCTGCTGCCTCTGTTGGCTCGGCCGCCTGTTAAAAGGCCCCGCCGCCCCGGCCATTCAGCCTGTGATGATATTCATCAGAAGTTATCAGCCGAATTAATCAGCGGCGTAATTAAAAAACTCCAAAAAAGCACCGAGGCGTCTGTCACCATGGTGCTAGGAGGGGGAGGAGGAGGAGGAGGAGGAGGAGGAGGAAGATGCTGCTAGATCAAGGAGATTCTGGGTAGTATTGAATAAGTCAAGGTATGGGTAAAGATGTGGGAGGTTGTATGTATTTGGTATGCAGAAGGGAAGACTCTGGCGTTGACCTGAGTCATGGTTAGCATCTTTGATGTCTTTAATAGTGTTTTTCCTCACTAACTCAAACACTCACCTCTTCACATGCTCACAGCGTGAGGCTCCATCAGTAGTTCTGGAATATTCTAACCGATTCCCTGCACCAGCCAGTTCTATTTCTCCCTCTCTCCCTCTCTCCCTCTCTCCCTCTGGCTCTGACTGCCCCATTGTGTCCTCATATCAGAGAGTGACACAACATTAGCCAGTGGTTGATAGTCATTGTACAGCTGGTGATCTTTATTGCCTTCTACCACTTAATTAAAAACCCTGCAACCCTCTGCTTCCTCCCCTCACCCACGCCACTCCCCCTCCCCAGGCCTGGTCTCCATGCCCTGTTGGTCTCTTACTCTGCCATTAGCCAGGGTACCCTCCGCCTTCCACATCATAAATCGGGGGAGATGCTGCAAGCTCCTATACTCTCCTCCAACCTCCACCCCCCCCCCTCCTCCTCCTCCTCTTTCTCCACCTTCTTGCTTTCCTCTAGGCAATTCATCTCACCTCCCCACTCTTCTCTTTACCTCTTTTTCTTTTAGCTCTTTTTTCTCTCTCTTCTCTGAGTCTTTTTTCATCTTTTTTGGTTCTCCTCCTTTCCTCCTGGGGACTGATGGATTTGTACTGTATTGGAAGGCCAGACCCTGTGCTATTCGTTACACCAGTGTGCGTGTGTGTGTGTATGTGTGTGTGCTTGGGTGTGGTGTGCATTTGTGTGTGTGTGTGTGTCAATACTGTAGTTCCATGAGTGTGTGTGAGAGTGTGATGTGTGTCCTCATCTTTATTCTGGTACCATGAGTGGGTATTTTTATACAGATGGGGATGCTTTGGGTGTGTGTGTGTGTGTGGCAGGTGTGTGTGTGTGTGTGTGGGGGGGGGGGGTTGATGTGATACACTGCTATAAAGGTAGCAGGTGGAGATGCAAGCATGCGGCAGGATGCTTTTCCTCTCTTCTTTGCATATGAACATCAGCATGCTGTCTGGTAAGATGGCTCTTTCTGTGGTCATTGAACTCATTTAATGAGAGAAATCGATCTCCCTCTCTTCTCTTAAACTTTTACCAGTCGGCATTACAGTTTCTTTGTAAAAAAATGTTAGGGGTCACATTCAGACAGCACTCCCATCTCAGCACTTTGGGTATTTTACGCATACATTTCCCTGTAGTTATTGAGCCCATTTAATTAGAAAAATCTGTCTAAAAACCTCTTATTTACAGGTTGGTATTGCAGATTCTTTGTAAAATCAGAGGGTCAAATTCAGACAAAGCTCTCATCCGATGCACAAGATCTTTGAGTGAATACGGAAATGAAAGAGAAACAAAATGCATAAAAATATCCATTCAATATTCATTACAAACAGCCTTGCATGCTCAGAACTGAAAAGATCAGAAAGTCAAATTGCACTGTTAGGACAAAATGTCTGCCCATCTGAAATAGCCTAAGCATTTGTCAGAAGCCCTGCTGTCATGGCTCACTCCATGCACTCTTTGTGGCATGCGTCTAATGTCAGTTCCTGACAGCTGGTATGAAATCCATATGCTTTGGTCCACACTCTTTGGTCGATACTCCTGTCATCCCATTGACACATTCGTATAGTGATTGATGAGACCATCATCAGTGTGTATGAGCGTGCACTGTAAAAAATATATGACCTTATTTACGCAAAAAAATTGTGGCAACAATTTCCACTTAATTTTGTCAAGTAAATCTTACCTTTGTTTTCCAAATATCCTTTACTATAATATTTTATGTATAACTTACAAATGTTTTTACATATATTTTTCTAGCTTTCTGGATGTTAATGAATCCTTTAAAATTATGTTTTTTCTACTAATCTTTTCCTGTTCTCAAACCTAACATGCTTCTCATTTTTCAACATGAATTTCTACTAACAATACAATAGTGTAATAACATGACACCATGCAATTTACATAACAACTGGTTTAATTAAGCAATTATTGTGTGCATCACATTTTATCAAACATCACGTTTTATCAAAACATCACGCCCACAACTGGGTAAGTTACAAAGATTTATCTCTAGTTATGAAGGTAAAAACAAGGAGAATGGAAAACATGCCCGTGAGAACAAAAGAAAAAAAAAGTTTAGTCTGCAACACCATGAGATGCACTTCAGCACCATCGACTGCCAGTGCAACATCCACTGGATCCACTGGGTCATCTTGGGAGTAGACCAGCAGGATCTTCATGGTTTGAGACTGGCTGCTTCAGTCCTTCTCCTTGATTAAAGAAAAACACATGACATTAACAAAGTAGACACTCCACTATGGTACTCTAGAAATCCAGAGTTCTCGTGAGAACAGTTTAAATTTGGTCCGCAAGTTACTCTTGCAGTAACTAATGATGCTCATTTCTCATCCCGCCAGAATCAACACACAGTTAGCCATTTGCAAGCGAATTAGCCAGATTTTGATTTGAACTGTACTTTAACTTTAATTGTTTAACATTAGATGCTCATAACACCAGCATAACAAACAGTCAAAAAAAAGATTTAATAAGGGATTCATAAGAATGATGGCAATAACTGATAGCTTTTCAAGATATTTATGTTTAGTTACTTACCTTAGCAGTTAATACTTTGGCGCCTCTCTTTATTCTACTCGGTTTTAGTACGTCCACTGCCTTTCGGCTGGTACCACCACGGCTACAAGTAGCACAAACAGGCTATTATTCACTTACACACGATTAGCAGGCTTATTATTTATGCTCATTGGCCATGTTATATTAGCACAGTGTAAATTAGCCCACATCCCAACAATTAGTGTATCCATGAACCAGAGAAATTCATAAACCGAACTAGCGAGGTAAATGTGCCAGTCAGTAGCCTACGTAAATGGCAGAAACTACCTAATGCTAATTTGAACATTTTGGCCGTTGTTTAAACCGAATATATTATTGTAACCCAAATTTATTTGCTTTATCCACTTAACCAAATGTCAGTGAAGTTATCCACCTAGCTGTCACAGTGAAATACCACCACTTCTCAATTTTAAACATTATGTTAGCTAGTTCGCTTAGCATTAGCTCGCTAGCAACAAACGAGATGGCTAAGCAGCTGCACGTAGTTGCAATATCTTTATCACGTTGGAAAACTTACCTCATAGTGAAGATGAGATGAGTCGCAATCAGCCTTGAGCACGTCGACGCCGCATGATTCGGTGACAGCTCCACTTCGCTTCAATTCTCTCAATTCAGAGAACTTTTAATGAGTGGTGTAGGTCTAGTTCGTGTCAAATGCGCATGTCTGCTGATTACTTAAAAATGTAGGTACATTTCACCGGACACTTAACATTCTACATATATCTTGCAGGGACTTTAATAATAAATAACGTGTGTCGTTCCAAGTATGTTTTACATAAGTGAGTGCAGTTTATGTAATATTATGGTGAAGTTGACAGAATGATGTAATTTTATGTATAATATACACATTTAGGTATAGCTTATTTACAACATCCCAAAGTCGTTTTTTACAGTGTGTGTGTGTGTGTGTGTGTGTGTGTGTGCGTTTATGGTTGAGTTATATGCATATATATATATTTCTGTAGGTGCCCTTCTCTGCAGATGCATGCATGTTTGTCTCTGAGTGAAAGAGTATGTATGCGTGTGTGTGCGTGTCTGTATGCGTGCATGTGCATGGGTGTGTGTGTGTTTGTGTGTGCATAGGTACGTGTATGTGTGTAAGTGTATGTGAGAGATTGTGTATTTCCTATGTGTGCGAGAGAATGGAGTGTGTGAAAGCGCCTGGATTCCTGGGCTGGATTTATGAGTGTAATAATGGAGGCTCAGTGGCTTCATTGCAACACGCCGGCATGCTCCCTCTGTCATCCTGTCTCTTCATCAGACTAAGCAGAACCTAATGGCCAAAAGCATATCGCCAGAGACGGAGAAAGAGAGAGAGAGAGAGAGAGAGAGAGAGAGAGAGAGTGAGAAGAGGAGTAAAGAGAGAAAGAGAGAGAGAGGTGGTAAGAGCAGAGTAATAAAAGAAAGACAGACTTGGAGTAGGAAAAAAGGAGGGGAGAGAGAGAGGGATATATGTGGGTGAAGGAGAAAGGGAGCGAGAGAGAGAGAGAGAGTAAGGAGAGAGAAATGAAAAGAAAGGCTGATATCCTTTCACACGCAAGACTACCTGTCACTCCCCCTATCCATCAGTCTGTCCACCCGTGCATCCGGTCTCTCTCTCTCTCTCTCTCTCTCTATCCCTCCATTTGCCATCTTTACCTGCAGCTTCTCCCAGGGGTTAGAAATGATATGAATGATCCCCAGAGGGAGGGAGTGTGTGTGTGTGTGTGTGGGGGCGGGGGGGTGGGGGTGGGGGGGTTATATTTCTCATTTATGCATGTGTGTTTATTTGTGTGTGTTGAGCGAGTGAAAGCATGAGACGGCATAGGGAGTACGGGAGTATTTTCTCAAAGGCAGCGTGTGTGTGTGTGTGTGTTTGTGTGTGTGTGTGTGTGTGTGTGTGTGTGTGTGTTTCTCTCTGTAGTTCTCCTGCAGCTGTGTCGCTCTGCACATCAAAGCGGGCCTCAGTCGTTAGGAGTGGGAACACTTCTGTTTGTCCCACCTGTCTGCTTCAAGGGAGGGGGAGGGCCCCACTGTCACTGTTTTATCACCAAACATATTCAATTTTCTTTCTCTCTTACTTTCTCTCTTACTTTCTTTCTTTCTTTCTTTCTGTCTTTTTTTCTTTCTTTTACTCCATTTTAGTCTCTTATGCTCACATGTGCAGATTTACTTTTCTTTTATTCTCTCCCTCCACTCTCTTCTTCCACTCTCCATATTTATGTTCCTCTCTTTCCCTCTCTCTCTCTCTCCACCCCTCTCTCGCTCTCCCTCTCTGTTACCCACTCACTCTCTCCCTGAATGGCTTCATTCACAGTGAAAGCTTGTAATGTACAGGATTTCCATTGCTGTGATAGTCAGTGCTGTCGTCCCTGTCTCTCACACTCACTCACTTTTTCTCTCCTTCTCATCCCTTCATTTCCCCTGAGAGAGGCACGAGAGAGGGAGAGAAAGAAGGAGGGAGAGAGAGAGAATTTCAGCCAATTAGACAGGGTAGCCACTGGTAATTAGCTCTCTTAGGGAGCAGACCCACACTGTTTCCATAATGATGTGAAAGTCAATGCGTCTCTGTTCCTCTCTCGGCTCAGGCACAATGAGGACTCTGCAATGCTGTGTGTGTGCGTGTGTGTGTGTGTGTGTGTCTGTTTGTGTGTGCGTGTGTGCGTGTGTGTGTGTGTATGTGTGTGCGCGTGTGTGAATGCACTCGTTCTCACATATAGGCTCACACGGACACAGAAGTGCATACTTATACATTCACACACCCACTTGCACTCTTTCTGACATCTGCTTACACACACACTCTCTCACATGCATGTGCGCGCACACACACACACACACACACACACACACACACACACACACACACACACCACAAACCCCCTATGAGGCATAAAGCCACAGAGAAATCACAGAGTTGGCCTTCATTGAGTGTGAGAAATTCATCCTCATTCCTTTCCTCTCTGAACTCTTATCAATCATTCAGTGGTTTCTGCTAATTTAGCATTTTAAAGCAGCTTCCAACATTCTGAACGAAACTGGGAAGCACTGAACATATTTGCCATGTGCATTAAGTATGGAACATGTTTGTCATTTATATCTATCTACTGCAGGTGTAACAGGCGCGCACATGTATGTGTGTGTGTGTGTGTGTGTGTGTGTGTGTGTGTGTGTGTGTGTGTGTGTGTGTGTTTGGTCATGTTGTGTCTTAAAAATGTTTAGCACTTCTTTGATATCATCCTACATGTGTGAGTCACTCTGTGTGTGTGTGTGTGTGTGTGTGTGTGTGTGTGTGTGTGTGTGTGTGTGTGTGTGTGTGTGTGCGTGCGTGTGTGTGTTGAGTGTGACTCCTGGACGGCGGGGGGTGGTAGGGGGATTCAGCACAAAGGCGTGACGCTACTCTGTGAAGAGGAACATTTCTCAATTGAAATTTACGCTAATCCTCTGCTCGTGCGCCTTTCATCCTCTCCAGCGAGGCGCCAGGACATTTCCATAGCAATTTGAAGATTTGTGGATTATAGGAATATACTCTTCCTCCCCCGACGCTGAGGCACTGCAACTTTTATCAGGCCTTATACTCTTCTTTCTATTGCTCTTCTTCCTCTTCTTCCTCTTCCTCTCTTCTTTTTCAGTGGATGAAAAGGATCACATAGAAAATTATGGTCAGCTGTTCGACTAGTTACTTATAATATTATATTACTAGTTACTATACTATATATATATATATATATATATATATATATATATATATATACTATACAGAATATATATACACACACACAAACACACACACACACACACACAAATATATATATACTGTATATAATTTTTTTTTCTTCCACAGTGTATGTTTCAATCTTGTCAAGAAGGCTTCTTAATGACCCCCTCAAAGTTTTGAATTTGTCATCAGAATGCTGTGGCACTTTTTTGCTACATGCTATTGTTGAGTCGAAGAAAAGATGCGGGGATTGTTCTGACACGGGAGGAGGAGAGCGAATGGAGCACCTTTTTTTCTGTTCCCCCCGTCGTCAGCCTTTTCTTTAGGCATGGCCCATAATTCCGCTCTCCCTCATTCCTTTTTAATAAA
>PYXC01000948.1:700000-740000 GCA_015244755.2 Tenualosa ilisha
GTACCCCCATGATCTGCTCATTAGAATGACTTTGCTTTTTAACCGTAATAAATATTGATATGAACACACATGGGGGCCCAGGGAGAGAGGGCTTTGAATCTGCCCGAAAGGGAAAAAAAAAGCTCTGCACCACCACATATGCAAATGCCTCCTCCCCAATACACACACGCACACACACACACACACACACACACACACTTACACAACTGCTAATAGCGCAGTGTGATTAGAAGGACAGATGCTATGGGCCAATGCTAATGTGTTCTCACTCCCCTCTGCTGCGCTCATGGGCAAGAAGAGAGAGATAGAGAGAGAGAGAAGGAGGGAGTTGGACTGGAAAGGGAATAGAATATAAGATAAGCAGAATGGCCTGAGCTGGGAGAATCCACTGGGGAGACAGAGAAAGAAAGAGAGAGAGAGAGAGAAAGAAAGAGAGAGAGAAGGAGTGAGACTGGGAAGGGAATAAAATAAAAGAGAGAGCAGACTGGCCCAACCAGGAGGACCCACTGGGAGAGAGAGAGAGAGAAAGGAGTGAAACTATGAGAATAATGACAGAGAGAGAGCAGACTGGCCCAAACAGGCGGGCCCACTGGGGAGAGGTGCTGTGTTGATACAGGGCACTCAGCATGCACAGTTGGTGAAGAAGCCTCTTAGCCTGGCCTGGCCCTTGTAGGAATCAGAGCGGTTGCGTCAGTGCTTTCTTGCCTCTGTCTTTCCTTTCTGTCCCACAGAGACAAACATACCACCTAGCAGACGTTGCTCTGCGCACGCTGACGATATGCCCTAGTCACGCTGAGCACACTCCTCTGCCATTCTTTGCATGGCTTTATACAGTAACTGTGAAACACACACACACACACATTTCTCTCTCCCATTCTTTGTGTGACATAGTTGGAGACACTGTGCAGCGCACACACACACACACACACACACACACACACACACTCACACATATTTAGTCACATGTGCATAATTTTCTTCTTCAGTATACAGCCATGCTTTTCCCAGTGCGGGAATCCCAACTATCTGGGCTACCTCTAATAATAGACATAGCATTCTGTTGACTGGAGTGCAGTGAGGGACTCGTCCCCCGGAATAGCCAGCCCTGCTACCGCCAGTGACATTGGAGAAATTCCCAGCTGGTTGAGTTTCAGAAAGGGGGTCGGCATTCCAACTCGTCGCTTCAGCTCTCTCTCTCTCCCGTCTCCCGACCTCCAGTGTAGTTTTCTCAATATCCATACGGGTCTCTGTAGCTCTGATATTTTACATAGGCTTAGCTTTATAATCATGACCCTTTATGTGCAACCAGCACCCCCAGCCTAGAAACACACACACACACACACACACACACACACTTGAAGGCTATTTGTGTAAAAACAGCATTTGGCAACGTATGGTTTCTGTGGAGTAGAGCCTTGGGTGGTGAGATTGCCTCTACAATGTTAATGACAGACTACACAGCTCTCTCCTTATTGCTTGCATGGTTGGTGGCTCCTTGGGCGTTGTATTTGACCCGACAGGTTTACGATATATGCTCTTAAATTACAGCTTTCTAAACACATTATTGAAGCTTTTTAAACATATTAACTAGTGTGTATGTGCTGTGAAATTAAAGCTTTGTAAACACATTAACTAGTGTGTATGTGCTGTGAAATTGAAGCTTTCTAAACATGTTAACTAGTGTGTATATGCACATGTGCCGGTTTATTTGTCACCGTTGGTTAGTTTCTAGAAACATATTAGAACACTTATTTACGAGAGGGTATAGGCTGGCAGTGAAGTAAATGAAAATGAAGTCTTGGTGAACACTGGTAAATGTTTTCACCTGTTTGTTTATTGGAGATTGGAAAGGTTGTGTGTGGGTTCACATACACATATATACCGCTCCCTGGAAACAAATTAAACTTCCCATCACTGCTCAGCAGTTTTATTGGTCGCCTGTAAAAAAAATTGTGTGTGTGTGTGTGTGTGTGTATGTATGTGTGTGAGTGAGTGAGAGAGAGAGTAAGAGAGAACAAAAGTGAGAGTAGGAAGCAAATGCAGCCACCATCTGTACTAGCTTGATGGCAGGCTCACAGGGAAAGTGGACAAACACACACACACACATACACACACACACACACCAGCACCACTGAGCAGCATGACCAGGGCGAACACTTTTGGATAGAACTCCACAGACTGGAGCCAGAGGTGTGCGTAAGTTTACACAGGTGTTTGGGTGAGGGAAGGTCACTGTGTGTGTGTGTGTGTGTGTGTGTGTGTGTGTGGACATCCACTGCTTTGGCTCTCAGGCCTGATCTGCAACACCACTGGACCTAAGCGCAGTGAGCCACCCAGCCACCTGGCCAACTATCTCTCTGGCGTGGAGGGTCCACATTCCTCCCCATTTGCTTTTTCATATTCTGATATTTGCCCTCTGCTTCGGCCGCCTGTCACGATGGCAGTGAATGCCATTGATATCTGCTTGTTTGTTTGTTTTTTTTGTTTTTTGTTTTTTTTATTATTATTTTTTTCTCCCCACACTGCCAAAGCCATCAGAACTCTCGCTTGAGCAGCCTGCCAAACAAAGTGTGACCCCATCAAAATGTTATCGCATGTGTGAGTGTGTGTGTGTTTTTGTGTATGTGTAAGTCCGAATGTTTGTTTGTTTGTCTGTTTGTGTGTGTGTGTGTGTGTCTGTGTTGTGCATGAAAGTGACAGAGTGACTTGTATGTGAGGGAGTAAAGAGTATGAGTAAGTTTGTGAGGATGTGTTATATGTGTGTGTGTGTGTGTGCTTCACTGAGGTCGCCAGGACGACGCGTGGGTTGGTGTGCAACAACACAAAAAAAAACGACCAAACTTTTTCTGAACATACCCTGACCCCAAACCCCCCCACCCCCCATCCCGCCCCACCCACACTCTCCTGCCCCACCCAGCTCGCTCCTTTTGTGTGGCGTCTCCAACAAGAGCAGTCATAAAGCATTTATTTTCCCTCAACGCAGCACATTGCAGAATTAAATCCCATTATGAAATGTGACTGGGCCATTAAGAAGACGGATGGCTGCCGGACCCTGGCCTCCCCCCTCCTCCAAACCTCCACCCTCCACTTCTATCTCCTCTCCTCTCTGGTCTGTCCAGCCTGGAGCCCAATAACAATGGAAGGGGGCCCTTGGAAGACCCCGGCAGGAGATTATTGACGTTGGCACAGGGGATTTATACCCTTACATGCAGGGCAGGGCAGGGCAGGGTGGGATGGGGGTGGGGTTTGGGAGGGGGAGGGATAAGTTTGGGATGAGGGGAGGTGGGGGTGGAGGTGGAGGTGGAGGTTGGGAGAGGGGTGGGGTGGAGGAGGAGTCAGGGGTTGAGATGACTGGCAGCGGTAATTGAGTTTGGTCAGTGAATCGTGTTTGAGCTTTTGCTGGTGGCAGCAGTACGCTACACAGGCCCAGTGCAGGGAATTTTGGGGATACAATAATGGTGTGTGCGCGTGTGTGTGCGTGTGTCACTGTGTGTTTGCGAGTGTGTGTGTGGCGCTGTCAGGGGTCATTACACCTAGATTACACCTCTGGCCTGCCTTCATTCCATGTCCTCTAAGCAGTGCGCCTGTCTTACCCTCAGGTCAGAACAAAGGCAGAAAGGCAGCGCCCTAGAGATATACTCCAGTGGCTTGATGGATAGCCTAGAGGCTTAGAATTATGATTGGTCTGTCAATGTAGTTTGGCCAACTGTGATAGGCTGGTACGTTTGCAACGTGAACTAAAGCCAGGAAACGGTTCATAGAGGGTTGATGATTTTTTTGGAGAAAAATGGGGAAAGTTTGTGCTCTAGAGTTTTTGTTTCACAAAACGCATCATATACTTGTCAGTTTACGTTACAGTGACGGAGTGGCCATATTTTTGACACGAAAAATCGCTGCCTTGATATATATTCAATTTAATTTTTTGTTTCTTCTTCACTTTCATCAGCTTTTGAGGGCTGAGACTCATGACTCTTGAGCCTCAAGGCTTTTTTTTCTCTTGTTCTCTTTTCTCGTTGATGTGATGCTGACTCCTCTCTTTCTCGTCCATTCACTCCCTCTAGCCACTTTACTGCAAAGCAGTTCTGATCAATCAAATTCAAATTCAGTCCTAATAACAAATCACTGCTTAAAACCTTGCTAATCTATGCTAATCTATGCTAATGCTAATGAAGAGCAGTGCATTTCACATTTACAGACTCATTAGAGTGGTGCTGTTATCATCCACTCATAACTCAATCTAGAGACAATGTGCTGCAAGGTGAGTACCCACAGAGGAGAGGCAAACTGATTAGCATTATAACCTGCAGAGTTTGCATCAGAGACTTTAGTTTAGCGTTTAGCATTTAGCATTTAGCGCTAAAATTTCAATGGACACTGATAAAAGAGGCAAGGCACTGTTTACCGGAGGCTTCTACAGTGTACATGGTGTTATTTTCAGGTAACAGAGACATTTTTCATGGCAAGTTCACCTTAAGTAGGTTCACCTCTCTAACAAACACACACACACACACACACACACACACACACACACACTCAGAGACATCAGAGCCTCGAGGCCCTCTCTCGTTCTCATTGACCGTCCAGAGGGCGAAAGTGACAACAAAGACGTCCATTCACACCACGTGAACTGGAGCCCAGGATCTGCCTCAGCAGCATAGAGCAAGCCAGTGTTTCCCAGACAGCTGTGTGAAAATGTCAACCTCACTACCCCCCCTCCTGCCCTCCACCTCAACACTCCCCCCCATCCTGTGCCACCACACCTTTAATTGCTCACCTGGCATATTGTGTACTGAGTTAATAGCGTGCGCTGAGCTCGGCTGGCTCTCCTGTGGCCACGGTGGGTGATGAAACGGACAGGCACACTAGCCAGACAGTTTGGGGGCACAGAGCCTATCGGCTGCCACTGGCTGGTGGAGCGCCCCTCCGAATACATTAGATATCTGCTCTGGCAGCCCGTGGCTTTTGCAGCGCACGTATCTCAGCACTCTCCATCCAGTCGGTGTGTGTGCTATGTGTGTGTGTATTCCTGAGTGTATGCCTGTGTGTTTCAGTGTGTTTGTGTGTGTGCGCGTCATCGTGTGTGTGTGTGTGTGTGTGTGTGTATGTCTGTGTGTGTGTGCGTCTGTGTGTGTCTGTGTGCTGAAGGGGGTGTGATTGATGCGTAGGTTGCAGGGGTTGGTTTGCTTGGAGGTTGTTTCCATGCTGGGGAATTTCAAACAGAATCTGATGCAGGGGTTTTTGGCTAAGGGATGGACTGCATGAAAAATAAATGCTGTAATCGTTTCGCATTGAATGGGCCCCTTCTTGGGCTCCACTGGCTGCAAAGAAACCAGGAGCAGCCCTGGCCCTCACCCCTCTCCTCCTTTTTCTCTCTCTCTCCCTCTCTCTCTCTCTTTTTCTAACTCAGATTTTAGATTCCTACACCATGTAATACTTCTACTGATGTATTTTCATATCATAAGGTAGCTCATCTCAGTCTAACACTATGTGCTATTATGCTCATCTCAGCCTAGTTTATCCATTGGCACGGTGCACAATATGTGATGTTTGCTCTTGGTCATTGAGATGGGCAAGCTGGTTAAATGTCAAGTATTTGTTTTATCACACATGTCTGTACCTCTTCTCAGTACTGTAGTCATCCAATTCAGTTGACTGCTGTTCGGTTCAATTTCTCTCACGGTTCCTTTAAGTAGGAGTGTTTTCTCAAGGTGCTTTTCAGAAGCAGTAAAGCAAATCTACTGGTATCTACTCTAAAGTATGTGTCGAAGAGAAAAATAAACTCTTCTTCAGACTCGCCACTGAAAGGGATGGCTCGGGCAGCACTTATTCTCTCAGAAGTGTAAATACAGTTTTATGAAATGTGTGTTGTGATCAGCAGTCTAAATAAACTGAGCACAGAGCACATGCTTGCATGAAGTACGTAGATAGATGGTATTGCCAGGTGGTTAGAATTGTGAATCCAGAATCATTAATTTCCCAATTGTTAATGAGCATTAGCTACGATTAGCTGATGGTCAAAGAAGTTAAATTAATGTCTCAGAAAGGGTTTAGATAAGGTTAATAATTAGGACAATGGGAGTGAGAATGGCACAGTAACTTAACTTAACCTCTTAAACGAAACATAACTTAACTTAACATACCTTAATGCAACGTTACCAGTTCAACTGAAGTAGAAACCAGTTCAGCATATGGGACCAAATAGATTTTTGGGCTAGAGGGAACCAAGCATAATGCCGGGCAATGGCCTATCAGGCTATCCGAGGGTTTGGAGATCAGAGAAAAATGTTGACTCCATAATAAAGATATCATAAACCTATACGGTTAACATATGCTGCATGTGATAATTAAGAGGTGCGTGCATGTCACAGTCACTTTCATCTTACAGTATAACATAAATATCAATGTGGCTTTCATGTTGCACTTCAGAAGCATATGCATTTCATTCATATTTCACAGTACAGTGATGGGATGCATTTTACTTTTCATGTGTCTCTAGATTCCTTATAGACATCCAACTAATTGGGCAGGAGAAATCATCAGATTGCGGTAATGACTGATGCTGGTACACTGTATTTCCCAACCCCTGCCTCTGAGATTGACGGATATAAGCAGAGGAATGGAAGCCAGATCAGACCAGAGTTTTTGTGGCAGGTTCTCTTCTCCCTCTCTCTCTCTCTCTCTCTCTGTATTCCCACCTTTTACAACCCAGTTGCCTTGACAGCAATCCTTCGTCACTGGCCCATTTACAAAAGATGGATGCAGAAGAGCAGAAGAGGGCAGTTGTTTCTCAAAGGGTTCTGCCTGATGCATTTTCCCTGTGATTTGCAGCTTGGCCAGTTAATCAGTTTGTAACCTTTTCCAGAGATATGGTGCTAAATGATATGCACTTAGTGAGGATTATTCATCTCTACTTATTCTGTAGAACTGCAATGGACAATGCTGTGCTTGTCTGTTTTTTTTTCATTCTTGTGTGTGTGTTAATGCGTCTTGAGAATCTGAATAATACCTAGAGAAGCAATCTCCCACTCACATGATTCATTTCTGTGGTGACGTACCTGCTATACCTGGTCTAATTTAAAATAAGTGAAAAGAAAAGAACAGAAAGAGTTTCAAAAGTGTACACCTTCCAATCGGCAGTAATCATACCCAGCCTGTGTTTAGTATTGGTGGGAGAAAGTGAAAACGTTTGTGAGAGCGTAAAGTCGCGAGGGATGAAAAGGGCAGTATTAACGGCGCGAACAGTTCTGGAACGTTCCCGGCAGCCACTCATGCCAGCCGCTCGCCCATTTTCTCCAGATAATGAACAAGAGGGTTCGAAACCGCCCTGCCCCGCCCTTTTACCCATCCCCCTTCCCCCCTTACGAGCCGAGCATGCAAGGAACAGACCCTCAGGAAGTTGCTGAAACGAGGCAACTCTGGCAGCAGGGGCATTTGTTAGGGATATTGACCAATTTCAAACCCGGCTGGTTTTTAATGAACTGCGAACCAGCACAATGGAACTAGAGTCGATACTGGGAAGTGAATTATTAAAAGCAATGAGATTTTTATGCGCTAATTCGTATTGAATAGCATATGAGAAATGAGGGTCAGTGTGGAGGGTTGTGTGTGAGTGTGTTGTGTTGTGTGTGTGTGTGTTTGCTACTGTGTGTGTGTGTGTGAGGACGGGGGGCAAGAAGAGGAGGGAGAGAGAGGATCGGCTGGGTTTGGCAGGGACTCCGCGACGGCTTTGTGTTCTCTCGGTATCCGTGGTAAGTGTGAGTTGCTATGGATTAGCAGCTAATACATAGACGGCATCGATTATAAAAGCCTCAAAGCTTTCGCATCTGAGCTCTTGTCTTTCTCCAGAGTTGCCCATTGTCCCATGACAACACTAACAATCGCACCCACACAAACACCTTTCCAAGAAATCACACTGACCATGTTGACTATGGGGCAATTCTGTTTGCTTGCTCCAATTATTGGTGACTTTGGCTCAGATTGTAATTATTTACAACACTTATTTCTGTCAACAAATGACAGACATTCCCAGAAAATGAGTGTTTTTGTCTAGGGGTGGAGGGAGCAGGGGGGTGGGGGGGGGGGGGTTGTTCGCTTGTCTTGAGGGGGAGGATTTATTTCTTGGTTTAATGATGGGATTTTTCAAACTTCAGCACATCATGAAACATGTGTCTTTTGGGGAAAGACAGTTTTGTGTGTTTACTGTCTCTGATAGGTATTGAATAGACTTCAAAGAAAACAAGGGGGAGCCAAATCGAATGCCTGCTCTCCCTTCTTCTTCTTGCTGAATCTTTTGTGTTTGTAGTAGAGAGCCAGAGAGGGCAGAGAAAAGGCCTGCTAGGTCATTTATCTGTTTGGTGACAGAAAAAGTTAAGCAGATTAGTAGGAGTATATCCCCCTTCATCTCTCTCTCTCTTTCTCTCTCACTCGCTCTCTCTTTTGTCTGAGTGAACTCACCCTCGTTATTGCCTGTTATGGTTATGAGTTGTGAGGAAATTTCTATATCTTTCTGATCTCGCACTGATTCGGGAACTACTTATTCACTGAGGCGTCAAGGACTTTTTTTCTCCTCTCGTTTGCTCTATCCTTGGTCTACAGTGCTGCTGCCATGTAGAAGTGTATACACACACACACACACACACACACACACAAAAGAGCAACACATAAAAGTGAAAATGTACAAGCTGAATTGAAGAGGGAAACTTTGCTTGCCATCTTGTTGTTTGACCTTGCACTGCGATGTGGCAATCGAATGGTAGGCGTGAGATTGTGTGAGCGTTCCCAGACGACAAAAGAATATGGGTCGTTTTACCATCGCTATGACAATGCCCCCCACCACCCCTCATTCCAGCACACTTAAACCCCTGGCAACCATGATAATGTTTATGGAAACAACAACTGTAGGACTCCCCCCACCCAACACTAAAAAAAAACCCTCTCCCCTTTTAATTTAGGGAACAATTCAACACGTCTATTATCATACTAATAGGGACTTCAATGAACAGAGCTTCTGAAATATATTTAGAAGCTTATATTTAGCATACAAGATACTTTGATCCTGTGCACTCTGTATCTTTGGGCCTGACGAAGGCCGACGCTTAGCGTAGGATTTGGATGTCATCCCGAAGAAGAGAGTGCAGCCCCCGCACTGTGTGTGTGTGTGTGTGTGTGTGTGTTTGTGTTTGTGTATGTGCAGCCCCATGCTCTCCTACTCGCACTTACTTTCTTATCGTGACCTCAGCAGAGATCCAAGCAGAGGTCACGTTCATTAAGAGAGCGAAGAGACAGACTGAATTGGGCCTCTTGTGTTTCTCTCTCTCTCGTTGTTGCCTCCTCGTAAAACGGAGACGTTCTTATGAATAGCCTCGTTTGCGGAACCGTTTTGTTTTGAAAAACATGCACTTTTAGCTGTTGGGTCAGCAACACTTTTAGGGTTCTATAATAATGAACCTCACTGCATGCAAATAAATGGTATTACATAATAATGGAATGTAAATGGACAACTGTATCCTTTTACATGTGGTTTTACTGTGTATTTTATGTATGGTGTTAAAGCGGAGTAGAAATGTATGGCTTTCTGTAATAGTTGGATGCTTGTTTGTTTAGATGTAGTGTTCTTGAACTCATGCCAGCCCTATGCAACTTCCATGTGTCAGTGCTGCCATACATACTGTGTATTGTAAGTTGGCCAGTGTTTGAGAGAATCAGTTATTAAATCTGTTTATGTTGGTAATGTTATGTTGTTAATGTCCCTATTTACATATTGTTTTGTGTTGTTTGTATTTGTCAAATGTCACGTTTGTGTCGTGTGATTTGATTTTTGCGTTTTGCTGCAAGAACAGGAACCACTTGAAAACCAGCTTTAACTGAGTCAGGCCTGTTTAACTGTAACTGACATAACTGACACGTCAGTTTTCATCCTGTCTTGCATAATAAAGTATTGAATTGAATTGAATTGAATTGAATTGAATTGAATTGAAATCTACAGGTGGAAAGACTTAGAAGGATGTTCAAATCTGCTTTGTGCATTCAAATACATATTGATTAAATATTGCACAAATTAGATTAAGTTGTTACGTATGATTGACATTGTCTGGAAAGCAACTTAACAAAAAATGTAAATATAAAAAATATATAGACTATATGACTATATCTTAGACGTCTATCTTATTACTGTACTCTGATGTGATGTTAATTAATCAGCCATGGCCATCTCATTGCAATCTCATAACAATGAGTCATGCATTGGAGTGGTTAACATGAAGAGCATGGCACTCCAGGGAGGCCAACCATCCAGAAGTGCAGCACGCCACTAGCCCTGGTGAGGGACATCCGCCCTTCCTCGCTCACTGGCTTTAATTGGGTTCGTTTTCATTCCCAGCCCCAGCGCACGACGTGAGAATTATTACCCCCTTGCCTCACACTCCAGAGGTGAGTGGCGGCGGAGGTTAAGTGTCCTCACGCGCAGAACTGGGGCACGCAGTCATAATAATAATAATAATGATGATGATGATGGTGATGGTGATGACGACGACCGCAAATGGCAATGGAGAGGCGCCAGCCTGCATATTCACCTACCCCGCCAGACAGTCAGTCATCCAAGGCAAGAGAGGCAGTTAGTCGGGGTGGAAGAGGGAAAAGAGAGGGGTCTCTCCTTGGGTGGTGGGGTGGTGCTTCTGCTGCCTTCTTGAAATGTCTGGCTTGGACTGAGATGTGCCTGTGGAGGGCACCGGAGGCCACTGTTGTCGCTGGGGAGTGCCATGCCATTCCATCCATTTATTTATTTGGGGACTGTGCAATCATGCTGTCTGCTAGCGGTGGAGGAGACTCCAAGGATGGCGAAACAATAGAAGCACAGGTGCACTCCATCTGAAGTGATTTCAGATTTTTCACTGGCTGTATCACATTGCCCCTACCACCAGTCACTGAGGCATAAGCATTGAATCCTTCAAGAGTTAGCCAGACATGATTGGCTGATTCATTCCAGCTTGAAAGACTGAAAATTTTGGAGCAGTTCAACCTATGGTAGCCCTGTTGCTCAGCTGAGTGCTGTAGGTAGGAAAATGTTTGGAACAACATTGACCAAATAGCAAACTGGCAGCTAATGCTTACTGTAAGGGGCAAAGAAACTTAGTTTTATTTTTCCATTGAGCCTTTAAGGTTTCAGAGGTTAGGTTCATGGGGAGGACATTACAGTGAGAGAGTTTGGGTGGTGTTGGATGGGACGGAGCTGGAGGGTGCAGCAGGGCTGAGGGTGGAGGCGGTGGTTAAAGATGATGACTAGTACATCAAGGAGATGGATCCGCACACATACACAGTCACATGCTCCTCTGACTCCCTCTCTCTCTCACTCCTATTTGTGTCTGCGGGGTCACTCATAGCGTTATCGGCTTGCCCAAAGTGCTTTCCCTTTGTTGTGTGCTGGTGTATCTCTCTTACTTTGAGATAGTGGAAGGTGTGCCAGTGAGTGCGTGTACAGCCGCACATGTGGAAGATACTCATGCAAACACACACACACACACACACACACATATACACACACACTCTTAATCCCCCAACACACACAACATGCATACACTCAAAGACAATATGCAAACACATATGCACAAATACACACATGCATACCCCCCCCAACACACACACACACACACATACACATACACAAACACACATTTGTATTCTCTTCATTACTCTGACATGAACTAGTATGACATTCCTCATCTATTGCACCGGGAGGAGTTAAATGTACACGACTCAATGGGCATATTATCCGTGGCAGATTGCTGTGATTGACGTCTCTCAGTCGAGTGACTGCGGCAGTGAAATGGCTGTGAGTTGTGTCGTCTGTGTTTATCCATCTGGTAGTTTCTCTTGGAGGGATGCTGTAATTCCACACCCAGTGGGTAAACAGCCAGTGATGGAAATATTCCTCCATACAGCGTCTGTCATTTGTCAGAGCGCCACTGTTAGCATTGTGGTTACAATGTAAATGGAGAGGGGACATGCGTGTGTGTGTGTGTGTGTGTGAGTGTGTGTGTGGTGTGTGGTGTGTTTGTGAAAGTACAGACTGGTAAGGGACAGACTGGTGGCATTACTGTCATGGATATGATGTAGAGTGTGTGTGTGTGTGTGTGTGTTTATGTGTGTGTGCGCGTGCATGCGTGTGTGTGTGTCTATAAGTAGGGAGAGACTGGTGTCATGGATACAATGTAACAAGAGTGGTGTATGTGTGTGTGTGTGTGTACATGTCTGTGTGTGTGTGTTTGTTTCCATCTGTTAGCTCAGAGCAGAGCTGGAGTGTTTGGTGTGTGTGTGTGTGTGTGTGTGTGTGAAGTGTGAGGAGAGAGGCGAGTTGCTGCAGCTGCTGCTAATGTTTGTGTGTGTTTGGTGTTTGCGTGTTTCTTGTTTCAATGTTTGTGTGCTCTTTGCGCAGTTCGAGGTTAAAAACACGACTTTGTCACTGGTTTAATTATGGGAGATGGATTCAAATATGGCTACCAGTGACCATGTGTGAGTGAGTGTGCCCCCATGAAAAAATCCAATGTTGCCACTAAATGAGAGTGAGAGAATGATTGTGTCGATAAGAAAAGCAGTTGCAGAGTGAAAAAGAGAGAGTGAGAGAGAGAGAGAGGAGAGGAAGGGAGAAACAGATAAAGTTCTGGATGGGGGGGTAGTAGGTTGTATTTTCAGTAGACACATCAGTAGCTCTTAACACCAGTCTATATTTAAACCCATGAGACATCTCCCTCTCTCTCTCTCTTTTCTCCCTCTCTGCACCCTCCATCTCTCTTTCACTATCTTTCACTCTCTCTCACTCTCACACTCTTTTTAAAATCTGTTTACTATCTGCCCCCCTGTCACCCGGTCGTATTCTGAACTACTCTTCAGTTTACCTGGAACTTTCTTTCTAATCTTCTCTTGGCTTCTTTTGATAATACATTAGTCTCTCTCTCTCTCTCTCTCTCTCTCTCTCTCTCTCCTGTCCTCTCCCCTTTCCCCCACCCCCTGTCTGCACTCTGATAAAACTGCCATGTAGTCCATCTCTGGGGCACAGATTCCTTTCCTAAGCTCTCTAATCGTTGTTTGGAACCCTTCTGACATGCGTGTTTTATGGTGTGTGTGTGTGTGTGTGTGTGTGTGTGTGTGTGTGTGTGTGTGTGTGTGTGTGTGTGTGTGTGTGTGTGCATCTGCACGCGCGCGTGTGTGTGTGTGTGTGTGTGTGTGTGTGTGTGTGTGTGTGTGTGCATGTGTGGAGTGACAAAGAGACAGACAGACTACATGTATCTGTGAGTGGATGTGTGTCCTTGACCTTATGTATATTTGTGTGTGCATCTCAGACTGTGTGTGACTGAGCGTGTGTGTATGTGTGTCTATACATAAGCCTGTATGTGTGCCGATATGTGTGTGTGTGTGTGTGTGTGGTTGTATGTGCGAAGATCTCGCTGCTCATTGGAGAAAAGGGCAGCACCATATTGCGTGCCCAGTTGCCTTTTCCTCTCAGATGTGGAGCTTTGGAGTTGGCGTGTTGATGGCCACAGACTGAAGGACAGTGTAGCACTTCGCTCTCCCGGACAAGCCTTTTAGATCACTGGCAAATTCAGTCTGGCACTCGTTCAAACCCGCAACAGCTCGTGTTTAATTTCATGCCTCTGAGCTTTTATACTGGGCTGGAGAATTTATTGGCGAACAGTGTGTGGGAGCGAGGGAATGCGGAGAACAGCCCGTGGTAACTGCAGACATTTAAGGCGGGCCACACACACACACACACACACACACACGTAATATCAGAAACACACCCTGCCATCATGGCATAAGGCTTGTGTATCGCTACTGGGGAGGTTATTATAAAGTGTGCACTGAGTTAGATGATGTGGCTGATTTGTGGAATGGTCTGGAAATAAAGTCAGTAGAACAGCCATAGATGCTAAGCTCCCCCATAGCTGCAAGCTGTTATCCAATCAGTTATTGTTTTCACAAGTTCAGGCTCTGGTCATTGTCCCATTGAGGCACTCAAGCATGGGGATAGTGATATAGTGAATGGACGTCCTTTTGACTCTCGTGGGTCTCTGCCTGTGGGTCTGATTATATCATAGCTCTCTTAGTCTCAGTAGCTCTCTCTCAGTAGATCTCTTAGTCTCAGTAGCTCTCTTAGTCTCAGTAGTTCTCTCTCAGTATCTCTCTTAGTCTCAGTAGATCTCTTAGTCTCAGTAGTTCTTTTTTTCTCTCAGTATCTCTTAGTCTCAGTAGATCTCTTAGTCTCAGTAGCTCTCTTAGTCTCAGTAGTTCTCTCTCAGTATCTCTCTTAGTCTCAGTAGCTCTCTCTCAGTAGCTCTCGCAATAGTTCTTTCTCAGGATCTCTCTCACTAAATCAACTGGTGAACAGCTAGAGAGGGTGTCCATTAAAATAGCACCTCTGACCCTTTACCTTGATTCACTTTGAATGGGTGTGATGAGTGGAGTTTCAGGAACCTCACTCTTTCTAAGACCCCTGAGCTTATGGCCTACTGTTCAAGACCCCACAGTGCTGACACTAAGAATACTTTGTTACCACACTAACACTGAACCTCAACTGAGTAAGTAACAAAGTAAGTACAGTTCTTGAATGGTGAAAATGGTCTGAATTATTTTCTAGTGTTTAAACTTTTCAAAACCTGCCTTTATAGTCTTGAGAGCTATATGGGATTCACATAAAGACACACACACACACACATACACACACACACACACACACACAGACATAGTTCTCAGATTTTTTTTTCAAAGCCTATGTTTTTCTCCACATCATACCACCTGCAGTTCAGCTTCCTTTGAGTCATAGTTAAATGCTCAAACACTGTGACTCACCACAGAAAGCCCCTTTGGAAGAAAGTAACCAGTGACAGTAACGCCAGTTCAGCACATCTGCTGGGTGCAGCCGTGAATGTGTGATGCTGCTCTGCAAGTGTCCTTGACACCTTAATGTTTATTTGTTTGTTTGTTTTTTTTTCACTTTGCCCCCATGTTCTCAGAACTTCAGTGGAATCTGCTTGTGTCTCTGTGCTTCCCCTCTCTATAAATGTGAGCCGTGGTGTTTGTCATCATTCCCAGAAGTACCAAATAGCTCTCCTCTTTAGAAGAGACAGTGCGGGGACAGAGAGAGAGAGAGAGAGAGAAAGAGAGAGAGGCAACAACAAACAAAATGGCTCCTTCATTTCGTTTCCGCACTGAAAGGCCTTGCTCGGTCCCGGCGGACGCGGTCAGGTTACCCTCGCTAATGGGTGCCCGCATTGTGCCCGTACCTGCCAGTGGAAGCGTTCGTCACAAAGGTCCTTCACAATCCTTTTTTTCCCTCTTGCTCTCCCTTCGCAATGCCCATGCCTGCCCGGGCACCATCCTGGGTTGCCATGGTTTCGCAGGGGGGCAGAGGACAATGTGGCGTCAGATGGCTGCCGCAGTGGACAGTGGGCAGGAGGTAACAGGAGGATTTCCTGGCCGTGCCCATAAGGGACGTCATTCTCCCCTCTCACTGATTATCCTCTTTTTTTCTCTTTCTCTCTTTCTCTCATTGTCTCTCTCCTTTCTTTCTTTCTTTCTTTCTGTTATTTGTTTTTGCCGTTTTTGGCAAGGTTTCCCTTCGTCTTTCTCGTCACTGTGACTTTCTGTTATTTGGTGACATTTTCAATGTTGTGTAGTGGGCTCATTATTACCCCTCAGACCTTATGACAAGGTTTTTGTGTGTGTGTTTGTGTGTGTGTATGTGTGTGTGTGTGTGTGTGTGTCTGTGTGTGTGTTTGTGTGTGTGTGTGTGTGTGTGTGTTTTTAGCAGGTAGGTAGAGTTCAGGTGGTTGCATAGTACAGTGTGTGTCTGTGTGTGTTTGAAAGAGAGAGAGAGAGAGAGAGAGAGAAAAAGAGAGAGAGAGAGAGACTTCATAGAGATAAATAAAAACTGAAGAAACTCCCCGGATGAGTAGGGCTGGGAAAGTGCAGTTGTTTACAAACACTTACTTCAAAAGCTTGTAGTTTGAAGTGTGTGAGTGTATGTATCTCTGAATGTGTGTGTGTGTGTGTGTGTGTGTATTTGTGGCTGCATGTTTAAGTGTGAGAGCAGGGAAGAGGAGAAACATGTTCAGAGTTAGGCCGGTCAAATAGATAAGCCTTCTCCACCCGTTTGCTGGGAGCTCGTTTGATTTTTTTCCCCACCTCTTCCAGCATCCATCCCTGTTGACTTCTTTGATTCGCCGCTCCCAAGCTCCTCGGAGACAGTGCCGAGATACTGCATCCATCTGATCGCCATGATGCTCTGTGGGCCAGGAAGCCCTCTGTGTGTTTATCTATTTTCGTCTAAAGACGGCGCTCGGTTCATGCTTGCAACTTTACCTACTCCTCTTCTGTGTCTTTGAACAGCATCACAGTCTGTTCTCTCTCCCTCTCTCTTTTTATCTTCATCATCATCTGCTTCGCCTTTTACCTCTAAGCTCTGTGCTCTTTCTCTCCCTTCCTCTGTAAGATGTCCTTGCAGCTTAACAAACCGAGACATTCTGTCTAAATTTCATACTAACTTTCATGGCAACGGAGTATACAACCTTCAGGTAGGAAGACAAGGTAGGAAACTGAAAATTCTTCCACCTTTGCCTATCAGGAGGTGGAAGACAGAGGTCACTGGGAGGAATGGCTTCATCTTGCCTGGGACCGACTCACTGATTGCGCCTTTTGCAGGTTCAATAGTAACGGGTTTGGTGGTAGTGATGGGGGGAATGGTCTTAGTTGCCTTTCTGTACAGAGGAGGAAGACACTGACACACACATTACTTCTTCCCCTCTCACTCGGCATCCAGGTTGATGTATTGGTCGCTGTCACGGCAGTGATAGTCTTAGCCCCGCCGCCGTCAGTGTAATCATAGGCTGTGAGATTGAACTGGCAGTCAGAGTGTAGTGTCATGTAGTTGAGAGAGAAAGGAAGAGAGAAGGAGAGAGAGAGAGAGACAGAGAAAGGGAGAAAGATGGGGGGCACAGAAAGTGAGTAGAGGAGAATACACATGCACTGAGTTAGGTAGAGGGGAAAAAAGCTTGCAAAATATGGTAAGATGAAGAGAGAGGGAGAGAGAGAGAGAATAGCAATGGAAGGAGAGTGAGAATATTAGTAGAGAGGGTGGACAAGCTTACTAAGCCGCAGGCAGAAGGAGAAAGACAGAAAAAGGGAGCCACAAATGAGCAGTGTCCAGATGTGCTCCAGACATTATTTTTTTTTCTTTTTTTTTCCAAGCGGGTCATGGAGGGTTTGTCGAGGCGGGTGGACTAGTCTGGCTGGCCTTGCGTCGGTTGGGGACTGGGGTGGGGTGGAGGGGTGGGTGCTGGATCGGGGGGAGGGATGTGGGGGGCAAGGGTGGTCATAGCTGGCCTCATCCACCCCCATCCCTTCCCTCCCCAACATCAACCCCAACCCCCTCTTCCGTCACGCACCAGCCACAAGGTCCGCTGTCAGGATGGGCTTATTTTTAGCCGTGCCGAGGGGCCCAGCGCTGCACAGCCCCCTCCACTCCCTCTGCAGCCTGTGACACCTGCTGGGGCCCATCAGGAGAAGTCATCCCTACAGACCACATCCTATAGCACAGGGAACAGACAGGGGGAGGATGGGAGAGATAGATAGAGAGAAAGAGAGAGGTGGAGAAGAGGAGAAGATAGAGGGAGAGAGACAGAGAGAGAAAATAAGGAAGGATAATTTGGACAATTTAGATGCTGAATTTTAAATGAACAGAGTCTTTGATCTAGATATATAACTCTGTTTTAGACATATAACTTTAATTTAGATATATAACTCTGATTTAGATGTATAACTCTGATTTAGATATTCAACTCTGATTTAGATATATAAGTCTGATTTAGATATATAAGTTCATGGCCATAAGTTTACTTTCTTACTTTCTCTTTCTATTGTTGTGCGTTTTTCTCAAACAGATATTGTATCTGTCTGTATTACTGTATGTTTTGGAAACACTACTCCTTTGTCATGGCAATAAAACTTCTTTGAATTTCAATTTGAGAGAGAGAGGGAGAAGAATTGAAAGGGGAGAGGATGAATGAAGAAAGGTTGATGATAAAGACTGAATTAGAAGGGAAGATTGGAAAAAAAATGAATTGACTGAGGATTGGAAAAAGCACAGATACATTCAAACACACACACACACACACACACACACACACACACACACACACACACACACACACACACACAATGAGGAAGAGAGCAGACAAGAGCTGTATATATAGCATGGCGGGGTTAAGCACAGGTTGGAAAGTTTGGAGAGAGAAGGAGAGCAAGATATGGTATATCAGAGAAAAATAGATGAGAGAGAGAGAGAGAGAGAGCGATGAGGGAGGAGAGACAAGAGTAGAAGAGAAAGGGAAAGTAGACAGAGTGGAAAGACAGAGAAGACAGAAGGAAGCTGTAAAAGGGAGACAGAGAGATGGCAAGAATAGAAGAGTCTTTGTCTTGTTTCTATAGAAGTGACACTTGAAAAGAACTTATCTCTCTTTATTTTTCTTTCTTCTTCTCTCTCTCTCTCTCTGTTGACATGCGATGCATGCAGCTGATTGACTCTCTCACAAATTCCATGCCGTGTCTGCCAAGCACAAAGCAAATATCAATATTTACTCTCATTTTTAGCTCAAACCCCCAGCTAGCTTCAATTCTTGTCCTCCTCTCTGCGGCCCCATACTGTATTTTGTTTTTTATGCGTCCCTAAGCTGCAGCTATCTTCTAAAGTTGGGCTTTATTTTTCTGCCCGGCTCTGAACCCTTCCGGAAAAGGATTTATCCAGCCGTTCGCTCTCCTTTAAATAGTAAAGGGTGACAGAGCCAGCTGTTAGGGGCATCCATTTTGTCTGTGACCCTCTGATAGCTTAAGTAAGTAGGGGGGGACAGTGGTCAGTGATGTTCCTGGGGTGTGTGTGTGTGTGTGTGTGTGTGTGCGTGTGTGGGGCGGGGGTGGTGGGAAAAGGTGGAGGTTGTCGGAGGGGGATGTAGGGGGGTGCAAAAGAGGGGAGATGTGTGTGTGTGTGTGGGGGCGGGGGTACACTGAGAGAGGGAGTTGTGTGAGTGTGTAGGAGGGAGGGGAGGTGTGTGTGAGTGTGTAGGAGGGTACACTGATCTCAAACCAGGGGGAGAGAAAGGGGGAAAAAACAAACAATGAAAGGCAGCAAAGTCAAGGTCATGTCCTGTGCAGGACTGTCTCTGGGGTAGAGGAAGAATAATCCCCTGTAATGACCCGTTTTGCCTGTGTGTGTGTGTGTGTGTGTGTGTGTGTGTGCGTGCATGTGTGTGGGCGTGAGTAGGTGTGTGTGTGCGTGTGTGTGGCCGTAAGTAGGTATGAATATCTGCGTGTGTGTGTGTGTGCATGTGTGTATGTGTGTGTGTATTAGGAGTGAGATGTTCTGTCTAAGGTAGCCAGGGATGGTGTTTTATAACAGCAGTAGTTCTTAAAAGGGATGACTCAAAGCGCTTGCCCTGCGGGACCACCATCTTGTCAATAGCCAGCGGCCGTCTCATGCCTCTGGTCAGCCCCACTGTGTCCTGCTGTGGCCCACAGGCTACAGTGATTCAGAGGACACACACATGTCAAGGTGAAAAGGGGACAACACTGCAAGGAAATATTCACATTCCATTATAAATGCATTCTTAAAAGTTTATAAAGTAGTTTATTAAAGCTTTATAAAGGGTGATAAAAACCTTCAGATCTGTAGTCATTATACATAGAGGTAACTACTGTGCCATTTAATATATATTTTGTATTGATAGTAGTCAGTTTTGATAGACCCTGTTGCTTCGTTTTGTTCCTCAATCGCTCTTAATATCTTGACAAAGCATATGGACATTTAAGGCTATAGTGCAATGTGAACTGCTCCAAAGGGCAGGGAGCCTCCAACATAACTTTTACACGCACATACACACACACACACACACACACACACACAGTAGGGCCCCACCATCCTAACCCCCAGTGACACCACCACAGGGCAAAAAGCAACCAGCCTCTCAGGGCTTAAGGAATGGGTGGGGAAGGGCTTTTGTGGCCTGTGTGTGTGTGTGTGTGTGTGTGTGTGTGTGTGTGTGTGTGTGTGTGTGTGTGTGTGTGTGTGGTGTGTTTGTGCTTGCATGCGTGAGTCAGTCCTGATCTAAATCAAGCAAAGCGGGAAGAAAATATAGGCACAGAATCTCCGTCATGTATATCCGTGACCCTCTCACACCCCATCACCAGTGAAATGCCAACTTCTCCTGGCATGCCAATGATGGCACGTCTCAAATACACAAGAGGCCTACACACCACCCTGACACAGCCGTGCACTGTTAAGTATTTATTTTCCAAGGGGCCCCTAGAATGGCAGCCATTTTGCAGCCACGATGTAAAAATAAAACCCAGCAAGCCCCCGTTAATGTCAGCAAATTTGCTGATTGAACATCATCTTGACATTTTACATTTTAGTTTGCTTAGTTAGTAGATATTTTCTCTCTGCACTACATGCATATGCTAACGTTCATTTAATACGAGGAGTGAGTGGCGGCCTTTGAGAGGAGGCGTGCTGTGAGGAAAGAAAAAAAAAAAAGAAAAGAAAAAGTAGAGCAGTTTAACACAGTTTGTGTGTGGTAGAACACCTGCAGCTACACAGATGTGGAATTAAATGTCCACATATGCTTGAGTGTGGGCATCAGTCAGCTTCGTGCAGGAAGCAGGGAAACGGTGTCTTGGTATCTCCGTCTTCCCTTTTTGGCTGCGTTAGCCTTTTGCAGTACATTTTTAAATAATAGCACAGGGGTAAAAGTTCACAAAATATAGCCAAAGTTTTCACAGCACACCAGTTTAAAGTGACAGTTAGCATGTTACCTATGTTTTATCAGTGCTAGCCAGGCTATGCAATGCGTGAGGATGTAGCTTGCTAGATTTAGACCTAAATCTCAAATCCCAAATGTAAGTATTAGAGTCTGTCCCCTGGTCTTTTATACTCTCCTGAATTACCCTGTTCTACTAAGAGAGGTCAGAATAGGGGCAAGAATATGATCACTGTTACTGAAATACTTTTCTGTGTATTAACAGTATAGTATCAGTGCAAACCCATTTAGTGAAGAGATCATTTTGTAGACTTCATGCCTTTCAATGCATAGAATAGTTAAATGTTTCTTGATGTAGTTTGTATTATCCACATGGAGTAGGGTCTGTTATTATGATTCCATATTCAGTTCAGTTCACTTTAATTCAGTAGATCGCTTTAGTGTAACATAGTGTCCGAAGCTGGTCTGTTGAGCTCAGCTTAACCATGAACCCCAGTGATCTCCTGTCTGTCATATGAGCTCTTTCTGTCTGTAGTTTGCTGACTAGTGTCCCAATAGCAGTACACTGCCCTCTGTCTGTCTCACTCTGTGAGGAGCACTGGGCACCCTGTCAGCACGCATGCACGCACGCACACACACACACACATACACACACACACACACAGACACACACATATACACACACACACACACATATGCATATTAGCTGAGCTGCAGAAAGAGGTGCTGGCCAGTTATGAGAAGGTTAAATGCACAGTCCAGCACAGCCAAGCCATAAAACTGAATCTTCCGGCAATGATTTCAGGAGCATGGCATCTGCTGCTTTGAAATGTCACCTGATGTATGCCTCATCTCTTCTCTCATATATATATATATATATTTATTAAATATATATAGATATATAGTCTTCTCTGGTGAGCTGGACCATAACTAAATACTGAATTAGAGAAGTTTGTGGAGACTGTAGTTCGGCTAATTAGATTTTTCTTACCAATTGCAATCCTACGTGTTTCACTGGTGCCAAAAATGTGCTTTGTCAGCACCGCCGGAGAAGGCAGGAGGATGAAAAAAAGTCCTCAATGGATTTCTTTTGCTTTTGACTTTGTTTTTGGGCCTCCCTTTTTTTCTCTTCCCTCTTTCCTCCTTTCCGCTTCCCTCTGTCTCTCCATCCGCCGTCATTCAGGACTGTCAATCCTTACGACTGTCCCAAAAACCTACGCTTCTGATGGAGGAAAGCTTGCCAGCACACGTCTACTGCACATCACTTGAACTCTCTGCGGAATTGTCCGGAAAAAAATCCTGCAGAATAATTGTCTCTGAACGCATAAAAAAACATGCCGGAGGATCCCTGCTGTTCATCTGATGCTGTGATATACAGACCAGACAATGCTTTCATATTGGCAGATCAGTTTTTAATGTCAGGCTTTTTTTTTTTAATCCCATAAGGTAAACCGTTTTATTCACCTTTTATTGTAGCCCAGAAAGGTGTATAGCAAGAGAGTCACGACAACATGTGAGTGTGTGTGTGTGTGTGTGTGTGTGTGTGTGTGTGTGTGTTTCTCTCACTTAGCCCTAGCCCTTTATCTGGGAAGCGTGCACTTTGTGACATCTCCCCCGCAAGGCGCTGTGCAAACCAACAGCTCTCCGAGCTGTAATTTGTTGGGAAGGAGCGTTTAAGAGGACATTGCTCATGTTAGTGAGAGCATGGCGAGATGATATCTTTAAATTGCTATTGTCTTGTCCCCACACACTGTGTATCTTTGTGCATGTTGCTGAGTCTGTGTGTGTGTCACATGTCTCTCTGTGTGTGTGTGTGTGTGTGTGTGTGCGTTTGTGTGTGTATGTGTATGTAGTGTGACTATGTGTTAGTGTACATTCCTTTGTGTGTGTGTGCATGTGTTGTGTGACTGTGTGTGTATGTCTGTGTGTGTGTGTATTGAGGGCCTCCACTCGGGAGGATGGATGACGAAGGCTCCTGGCAGTGTTATTCACGTCCACCAGGGGAGAGGAAAACCTGCATGCCATCACGCCTCCTCCCCACTAGCCCAGAGGCCTAGTCCTCCATCTCAATAGTCTTGGGACACCACCCTCTCTGCCACGCATCAAACACTTTATTCTTAGACTCACAAAATCACTACTGTTCCACAGAAAGCAGTTATTTAGTGATATACTTATTAGGGGAATAAAATGTGGACAAAATAGAAAAAATTCTTGCACATAGTTGTGCTTTTAGATCTGACTGTCTGACCGTTACTATTGGCATAGCCGGGTTAGCTGTGTGCGTTAAGGCATTGATTGCTCTCCACTTGTGATTAGAATGAAGTGCGGTTTGTGATTGACTCCACAAAATACTTCCAGTCAAGCCTGTGACGGGGAGGTGTGTGTGTGCGTGCGTGCGTGTGTGTGTGTGTGTGTGTGTGTGTGTGTGTGTGCATTTTCTCTCTCTTTTTTCAGTTCTTTCACAATCTCACCATGTCTGCTCTCACAGCTAACGCTTTCATGGAGAGAAATAGTTAAAAAAAAGAAACAAGCTCTTTCATTCCATTGTTTTTCTTATCAGTTTAATAATATAAATTTTTTCAAGTCACAAATAAGCCAACCAGATTGATTTTGGTCGGTCTACAATCTCCTCCCCTGATTTTCGAAAACAACACAGAAAAAGAGCTTTTGAGAAGACATTTTCATATATTTTTTTATCCGTTTGGCTTGACGGGTGTTCCTCTACAGATAAAAAATGAGTATGAGGCCTGATTTTCATCAGGCCCATCATGCCTTGTGTGTCATAACACACTCCCTTCTGAAGCTGACCACTTTGTTTATTTTCGTGTTTGCATGTGTGTGTGTGTGTGTGTGTGTGTGTGTGTGTGTGTGTTTCCCACTCTCCCAGCATCCCAGCAGCTTCAGTGATCAATATTGATTATCAGCCCCCTGCACAGTAATGAGCTACTTTAAGTCATATCATGAAGGACCAACACAGACAGGGATAAATGTAACCTCCGGTAGGGGGGTTGGGGGGGGGGGTGTTGTTGGCATAGGGATCAACATAGATGGTTCTTGAAAAATGCCTGCTTGCCCTTCCGCCTGTCTGCCTGGCCAGCCTGACTGCACACCCCCCCCTCAGATTTATTTACACACACGGTGGCTGCCAAGCACTGAGGCCCCGCCGTAAATTCTTTCACGTGGCCCTCCACTGGTGCTTCTGCACCGCTCCTCGTAACTCAGTGCACCCAGTCTATCAAATCAATGGCCAGCGCATTGAGTGGTGATTTAAAGGGGTAATTAGAGTTCTTAATTGTTTTCATTACTCAGCCTCGCCGAACTGCCTTCTGCCGAGTTCTCTGAGGACATTTAAGGTTTTTTTTTTTTTTCCTTCTCCTTTTTGGTCCGGATGCGGAACGACATCGGATTAGGTCCTTGTCTTTCTGTCAGAAATTTTCTCTGCGTGAAAGCTTCGTATGGGAAGTTGTTTGGTAGGCTTACACTCTGAGGTGTTGCTAAGTGTATTTCAATAGCACATGACAGCTGATGGATGGGTACTCGGATTGAGCATGATGTGCCAAAGGCGAGCGAAAATTGCTCATCTTGGATTGTTGTCCAGCTGTAAAGAATGCTGTCCAGTATTTCTGGCTAGAGAGTGCATCAGAAGACACTTTGTCTTGAATCCATAACTCTGCTCTATAACACACACACACACACACACACCACACACACACACACACATACACACCACCAAAAAAGTGAGATCACACAGACATACAATAATCAGCTGAGCAGACATCTTGTGCTAATGAAATTTCTCAGCAGTCAACATAGCAATGTAGTGTTTCTATTGTTTTCATTCTAACTCATAAAAAAAAAAAAAAACATAAAATGTGTATCATGTCAGTAGAGTTCATGACTTCTACCAAGTCTAGTGTTGCTATCTTTCTAAAAAAAGCATTTTGCACAAAAGCATAAAATAATAATAAAAAAGCATTAGACATTTGCACTCAAATGAGATACATTTATGCATTAAATTGATTAAAAATTCTAAAAAAAATAAAAAATTCATTCATTCATTCATTCATTCATTCACTCTTGCTGTGTAAATAATTTTCTGTTTAAATGAATAATTTCACCTCTAATGATGAGGCTAAGATTACTTCCAGAGGTGAACAATGCAGAGACAGTTTGGGTTATTTGGTTCAAATGCTTCCAGCACAGTGTGTGTGCAACATCTGGAGACACTAATTAGCGCTTTTCAAAAGGCACATGATTGTTTTAATGAGGGAAGCCGCTGGGTCAGCATGTGCCATGACCCCTCACAACCTGACAGCAGATACAAAAGAACAACACCTTTTGAGAAGTCCATCTCAGCAAACAAGCCAACAAAAGCTTTGTGTGTTTTTGTACAGAGGACTTTAAAACCCCATATTTTTCTGCTAAATATGGATCATGGACACGTCTCTATGACTTCAATCATATGAGTGAACATGCTTGGATAATATGAACACACATTCTTAAGCAACAATTGTTTTGAGAAATGGTCCAAAAACTATAAGGCCTTTAAATGGGAATTTATGACCTTAGACTTACAATGCTTTTGGGAAAACCAGCTGTATTCAGGTTAACCCCCCTTTTTTCATGAAATGGTATACCCCCATTTAGTAAAACCTTGCAATTTAGGTTGAACCAACGCTTCAAACCTTGAACTTTACCTAATAAACCTATTTGAATTATTTTTAAATGTGATAGTTTAATGGTGAAGAGAGGGAAGCCCCAGAGCCCATGGAGCTGGAGTTGTTTGAGTGGGCTAGGCTGGCCCATTCCCAGGAGCCGGGGGTGACCAGGGGCTCGTCCCAGTGGCCCCTCGGCCAGTGGAGTCTTTTCATGGTCGGGCACCTTGAGTGGGACAAATGAGGGTGACATTGAACCTGCCGGATGTTGGATGCCATTTACTCCCCTCTAGTTCGCAGAGTGCCTCCTTCTTTCCTCCTCTTTCCTCACCTTCCTCTTCTCTCCTCTCCTCTCCCTCCCTTTTGCTTCAATTCTGTTCTTCTATTGTCGTCTCCTTTTCTCCCCTCTCCTGCTTTCATCCCTCTTCTCTTCTCTTCTCTTCTCTTCTATCCTCCCACCCAACCTCCTCTCTGCTTCTCATTGTTGCTACTCTGTTGGTAATGACAGCTCAGGGCCCTCGGTCTCTCTCTCTCTCTCTCTCCCTCTCTGTCTCTGGCATAGTCATCTCTGCTGGAGTTTTTTCTTTCTCCCCTCTCTTCACAGCCATTTTCTCTCTCTTCTCTTCTCTTCTCTTCTCTTTTCCTCCTCTCTCTTCTGTCATTTTCGCTCTGTCTCTCTCTTACTTTCCTCCCCACCTCCTCTCACGCTCCACTCCTCCGTCTTGCTCTCATTTTATCCTCAATCACCAGTGTCCCGTGGAAGAAAAAAAAAAAAGAGACAGAGGGAACAGCAAGGGGAGTGGTGGTGGTGGTGGGACTTCTTTGCATCGTTCTTTTTGCCCTGATTGTAGAGTAAATGAGAGGCTGTTCTAATCAAAGTGCTGTAAATGAGGTTCTTTACAAAGTCAGCCACTCCTCAGTATCAGAGGGGGCCTGTGAGAGACCCTGTGATGATGAAAGAGGTGGAGGCTCGTCTTTTGCATGCTATATGCTTACGCTTGGCTTCTGAGCAGGGGAGAAGAGAAGCCAGAGGGTGCCTTGATTTCTTGGCTGGATTTTGCCAGGCTTTGATTCCAGCACCAAGTGGTGGAATCCGCCGAGGCAGCTTGCTGGGACTGAGTCAGAACTTGTCCCAGACAAGCGATGCGCGAGTACCACTCTCAGTAGCAGGTGACTGACACCAAGCTGGTGTGACAGACATAACAGATGCAGAAGAAAATGAGCTGAGACTACGGCGAGACAAACAGTCCCTGGCGATCCACTTCAGTGTGTGTATAGGTGCAACACACAACAGAATAATATATTATATATAATTAAACATATATTCTCAGAGTATTTCCTAATTTTTTTGACTGATCTGTGAATAATTTATGTTTTCTCCCATGACCATAAAGACTTTATAGGTCAGGAAGTGATTGATGAAAATGGGATGAATAATTTAGAGTTTGGGGAGTCAAGTGCCTAGAACGTGTGGTCTGGACAAAGAGCTTCTCTAAAGAAGAGAGATAAGGAAGAAGGAGAGAAATAATAGCCTTGGCGCGACACACAAAACAAAGACAGCAGTTAACTTAGTCGTGGTGACAAACAAAGAGAATTGAAAATATAATATAAACCTACCTGAATTATATAATCCTTCCAAATTACATTCAGTGCATAAGTACCCATAAATCATAGCTAATACTTCTGGTTTTTCATATTGTGAGTTCCAAAATGATCTTCAAAGTTCTCAGGTTTATTCATGTTGGGAATATTTTTTTGAATTTAAAGCACAATCAAAAATTCAAGGCAAATAACAAATTAAACATATTAAATGAAGTTATTAAGTAATCAAAATATGCTTTTCATCAAAGAAAATGTTGCAGCTTTCTCAACTGCAAGCCTACATTCCCATGACTGTAGAAGAGGTCGCACTACTGCTAAGTCTGCGTGCCACGGTGCCACACGCAAATGCTTGCCCTCTGCCTTTGTGCTTTGACATGACCAGCCTGTAACGGTCATTTCCCGCTCAAAAGCCTGAAGCCAGTGGTCGTCTCATTTCACGGGCAGGCATTCACCACCCAAAGAATGCGGCGCCTTTTCATAGTTAACATGATTACAGTCAAGGACATCTTGCACGCTGGCGTACCAGAGCAGTTTCACACAAGCACACACACACACACACACACGCACACACACACACACACACAAACACACACTTTAGCTGGATGCTCAGAATTACAGCAATCTAAGTCTTCTTTGCAGTATCTTGTCAGTACACAAGGCTGGAGTGTTGTAGAGTGAAGCACACATGATCTAATCTCAAGGCTTGGTGGCTAAGTGATCTATTACAGTCAATCTTTGTACGCCTGTCATGTTTATTTAACTCAGACTTGTTTGATTAGGAAGATGTTCCACATCCACACGCATGATGCATCCAGACTATTGAAGAACCTTTGAGTGTTTTTTTTTTTTCCTGGAAAGTTCTCTCTTCGCTGCACTTCTGTCTAGGTTAAACATACCGCGACTGAGCTTTGCAATAGAGGCAAAGAACAGACAAATCTCCTTAACGTGTCTTAATTACCTGGTTAAACATCTAATGAATCACTGTGTCCGGTCAATTCATTTGGCTCACTCAGCTTTCATTATGGCGGCACGATGACACAGGATGACTTTAATTTCATCCAATTTCATCAGAGGCTGATTGCGGGTGGCTTGCTCGCGATTTGCTTTAAACAGCGAGCGTGATGGAAAAACAAGCTGGTGCTAAGTAGCGCACTTCAGGATAATGCTGTGAAAAACACCCCACAAATGAGAGAGAGAGAGAGGGGAGAGGGGGGTGGAGAAAGAAATCAAGCCTAGAAAGGTCACCCTGGTGTTGAAGCATTACATTTTTAGACAGAAATAATTGCTTTTGCATTCTCTGTTCGTATTTCATATTGAAATCAAATCCTGGCTGTCTCAAACACTCAGTAACAGATTAGAGTTCCACTCAAGCAAGATGCCAGGGGTCAGTTTTTTTTTTTTTGACAGGAGTCCTGCTCTACTCTGGATATCCTCATAAATCATGTGTGTGTGTGTGTGTTTTTTTTTCCCACCCCTATCCACCTATCTCTATTTCCTGAATTTCCAATCATCCATAATTGTTGTGTAATGCAGTGAAATTAAAAAGGACGAGCTAGCACAAGCAACCAGCAGTGATCGAGATTGTTTCACTCTCTGCTTAATAGCGCTCATATTTGTAAGGCTAGGATGATATTTATCTGCGCAAAATGCTAAGCTGTTGCACTAACCCCCCGCCCCTCAGCCCTTGGTTAATATGTTTGCAGCCACTCTGTCACAGAGGACTGCATGGTTAAGGCTTTGGAGAAATGTCAACTCAAGGACTGTGTATTGATTAGTATAAGTCCATAACAGGAGACTGGCTACCAATGGAAATGGTGTGTGTGTGTGTGTGTGTGTGTTCCTATTTGAGAATGAGTATGCAGGATGCACGGCAGGTCGGGCTTCTCAGATCTGGGAGACCCCGGCTGTGTTAATCACTGCGTTGCACAGAGCTGACTTCAAATGTTAGCGCCATACACTCACATCCCCACCTGCTGTGCTTCCACTGTAAACAGCTTAGCAACCCCCCCCCACACACACACATATATGTGTCCATAGCTTCCTCTTATGCCCACCTCCCTCCTCTGTAAGTGGGGCTTGCAATAGTCCCCCCTGCCCCACCCCCAGGGGCACCTTTCACCACGTTGGCCTCCCACTCAGGAAAAAAGGGCTCCCACCTTATTGGAACATCTTCAAACCTTCCTCTCAGCATTTGGGTCACTGTCTGCATCAGGAATGTGTGGTTACATATTTGTTTCTATCAAAAGCCACAATTGAAGAGCAACAGGAGGTCCCGAAGGGCTTGCGAGTGGAAACGAGGAGCGGTTTTCTCCGGTAGTCACTGGTGAACTCATCTTTGAAAGATTGGACGTCTACCTGGTGTTATTTTCACTTCCCAAGTCGCTTTGTGGAGGGTGTGTGTGTGTGTGTGTGTGTGTGAAGGGGTCTAGCTGAGTGCGCACAGCATATTTTTGCTTTTCCCTGAATTGTAATGCCATGCTTGTTAGAAATCGTTTACAGAGTCTTCTTGTGTTCGGTGTGAAGTACACTTTCGTGAGGAAATTGACACCAAAACTGCATGCAGCAGCAATAGGCCCTGTTCCTTGGGCTTTTTTCCGAGGGGGGGCGGGGGGTGCCATGTTGCTGTCCAACAAGTTGTACATGGCAGCCTGCAACTACCTGGGCCCAGGCAGCGTGTAATCTCTTCCTGTACCCTGCTTTGCATGGGTGCTGAGGCAGACATCACAGTGAATTGGAGGCCTCCTAAAGTACCCAGCAAGCACTTCCTTTTAAATTGAATGTGTCCTTTATGCTAATTGCCCCCTGCTGTACGCAGCCAACATTACTTCCTCTCTCTCTCTAACTCATTTCCTCCTTTTTCTCTCCCCCTCTCTTTCTCTCTCTCACATACACTAAGTCATTCCCTCTCTCTTTCTCTCTCTCTCCTCTTTCTTTTTTCGCTGATCACAGCGCTCACAATTAGACAAATCTCTGATAAGGCACACCGCTGAGATGCATTGTAATTATGCTTGGAGGGCATTTGTCTTTCTCTCTCTCTCTCCCTCTCCCTCTTTCTTTATATTTTTACTTATCACTCCTTCCTCTGCTCCCTCTTACCAACCCCCCAATCTCCAGCACAACCATAGCACCCTCTCTTCTAGCACCCTCTCTTCCTCCTGCCCTTGGGGAGGTGTAAATTGCCTAAGGCCTCCCCCTGCCTCACTCCACACTTCCCTCGGAGAAGTTTAGAGGACAGCTGCATGCCAAGGAAGAGCTGGACCAGGCCAGGATGGGCAGGCATAACCCCTCCATCGTACCCCGCCTCCCCTCCATCCCCTGTTCCCATTTGGGGAGCTGGGGCGTTTCCACGGAGGCTCGGATTGCCGATACAAACCACTGCTTTTAGGTCTGTCCTCGACGCAAGCTGATGACTCATAACTAAAAGGCAAAAGATGCTCTGGGAATAGGGTTTGTAATTATGTAAATGATACCTTATTTAAATATTTTTGAGTCGGAAAATTACCAAAAAAAAAAGAAAAAAAAAAGGCTCAACGTGCACACGTGGGAATTTATTAGTGCATGCCGTATCGGCAGATCTTCCAACATGGTAGCAAGAAACATAAAAATGTGGTGATTACTTTTTGGCCCTTCCAGCGGTAAACTCCGCGAGAGAGAAACTCACAAGAAGCACAGGGAACGCTCGCTGAAAGAAAGAAAGCAAGAAAAAAGGCATCACACGAAGGCATCGAGAAGTAATGAACAATCTGTGATCCCAGCAGCCGTGGCCTTGAAGTGGAAAATCGCGCTCTGGTCTTTTAGCTGGTAGCGTTTCTCGCCCCTCCCCTTCCCTCTCTCTGATTTTAACGACGTGACATTTCCTTGGGTGGCCGCTTAAAGCCCTTCGCTTGCCTCTCGGCAGCCACCACACCATCTGCTTAGCGGCATCATGCATGCGCCCTCACTGAGGTTGGCTTTTTTTTCTTCTTGCACATATCCTTCCTTACACACACACACACACACACACATACACAACTGGCCTCACCGCCCTCCACCTCAAAACCTCGCACCCCCACCGTTGTCCTCTCTGCCTCATGGCTCATCTCGCTCGTTGCTCGCTCAATGCAGCATCACGCACAGCCCCCAGGGTCGGAGGTTGCTTATGCGAGGCGATGACGAGTACATTGGCCGCACGGGTCTTGGACTAGTCTTGCTCACGCCCTTCCACCACTCCTTGGCTTCTTGGCACGACTTCCCATGTTCACTTTTTGGCCATGGCTGCCAGACTACCTGCTACATCTGAGCAGCGTCCTTTTTTTTTTTTTGGCAGCTGTGTAGCTCCTTCTCATTTACATCCATAATTTCCTGGCAGGCCTTCAGCCTGTGACGCTGGCGAGCAAGCTTCTCTGCGCTAGGCCCCAGATGTATTTATTCCCGAGCAGTAATTTGTTTGGGAAAGGCGAGCTAATTAGCGGCAGGGTGTTAACGTTGGCTTTGCAGGATGGCGGATGGTGACTAATGAATTCATACTGAAGGTTGCAAGGCAAACACAGCGAGCATTCCTCTTTACCTGCACTTCCCTCACGTGTCAATTACATGTCCAGTACTCATTTTCTAATCTAGTGAATGCTAATATTTTTCAATATTTGCTTTCTGTTCTGTGCACAAACAATTATGTTCTTTTTTTACTCAAGACTCTAAATAGAAATCATTGTATTGTGATGTAATCATGATGAACGTCACTTTGATTTAAGGGATACACTGATGCCCTTGGTGCTACAGTATTTAAATGAGTGCTTTGGGTAGGTGGGTGCATACTGCTACAATATTTAAGTGGGCGAACGGAGGTTCACACTCCTCTATACTGTATAGTAAGCCTTTACTTGACTTCCTTACTTTACTTACATGTTACTTTGTATTAAATGGAATGCAGCTGATATGAGACAGAGAGACTGTGAGAGAGTGTGTTTTTGAATGCCTGGAGGAGAAGGTTGCACCCCTTTAGCCAGTGCCAGGTAATGAGATTACACCCCAGCCAAAATCAAACAAACCCTGAGGACACATCTCTGCAGAATTCAACCAATCAATATAGCTTCAAGGATCTGCTTTGAATTCAACCTGTGTTGGGTTCTCAACACCCCAGTCCCCCACCACCACTTCCCCTCAACAAACACACACATACACACACACACACACACACACACATGCCCACCATTTCAGGTGAGGTGTTTGAGGCACTGGACGGAGTGTGTTTCAGGGGGAGAGTGTTATAAGAATGCAAAGAATTTTTTTTGGTAATTTTGTGGCAGAAGGGCTCTGAAGAACCTTTTTTTTCTTATGTAATGGCAGAAAATGCCATTAGCAAGCCATTTAGAGCAACCCATTATACGCAAGGGGTAAAACTGGCGGGGAATCAAAACCCATCAGGCCTCATTTTTGTTTTTTTTGTTTTTTTTTTTACTTTTCATCATTGTTCGACACATTTTCTCTTACCCTACTGCAGGTGCACTTTACAACTATATTTGATGAGAGCAAAACTCCCAGCTAGATGGACAAAGCATAGCATCTTTCATGGCAAAAACAACCAACAAACAGAATAGTTGAGCAACTGACTTCAGGCACCAACATCCAGCTCATGTTTTATGGACTATAAACAGTTTCTGGCAAACTCAAGCGTTAAGGAAAAGGAATGTGAATGAGAGACATGATGTATGTGTTTGTGCACTGATATAATACATAATAATCATTACTTATTGTAATCATTATTTACCATTGTTTAATAACTTATTTATTTATTAAGGTATTCCACCTACCTTCATCATAATGCTCACTGGTAGACTTTGTAGGCAGCTGCTAAGCAGGACCGCTTGCGTAGTCATTAGAGTAGGCTATTGGAATGAAGAGCTAAGGTAAGCTTTATTGTGCCCCATTAACCTATATGGACCCTCTATGGTTGCATTTTTTTAAATAAATGAAGAAACAGCAAACAAAGTGAATGTAAGCAGCCTATGTCAAGCTGGTGGTGTGCTAATATCACACTGAAGTAGGGAAAATGATTCTTTGACAGTTAATGTTAGCATTAGCCGCAAACGTGATAAACTATGCTAAATTAACCAGATGACAACTTTGCAAACGGTTGTTAACCTTTCTTACAATTATAGCATGAAAGACCCGTACTCATTTTGTATACTGCTGCACATGTCAGTGATAAACTGTAAGAAAGTTATTACACTTGTTTTGAACAGATTGCCTAGGTGGTATAAATGAGCATTAGCTCAGCGCTAACATAACTTATCGCTACACATACACACAACACAAGCCTACCTGGTGAACAACGTGCAGTGTTTCCCCAATGCAGTTATGAAACAAGATAAATGCAGCGATTCTACGTAGATAATTTAAACTGTTTATTATAGAAAAATTATATCACAATGTAATATATCTCAAGGATCTCAGGGTTATCCCAAATTCATACGTCCAGTCTATCATTCTGGCTGCAGCAATAATCACACTGAAGTAATATTGTGAATGCTGCAATATGGGAAGGCCTTTCATAATTTCCACTTTTATCAAGGTTTGACATATTGGCAGCGATGAAATTATGACAATAAACTATGGAAACAACAGTTGAAAACATAGGCTTCTATTGACCAGCTTGGCATTTTGCCTTCCAAGTGATAAATGACAGACGTCACAATGGCTCAACACATCACCTGAAAAACCTCAATACATCAGCAAGTATGCATACGTTACTATGGCAACAAGGCAACAGATATAGCGTGTCATGGTAGACAGTTGGTAGACTACAGCATGTTTCATGAAATTGTATATTATTTTCACAGCACTCATGTAAATGTCACTGAAACCAAACAACTGAATCAATTTAAGAAAAAATTTAATTTTAATTTAAAACTGTGGTGGCATTTGTATGATACCGCAGGGCAACAAACACTATTGGGCACGAGGCTAACACACCTTTCTCACAGATTGCAAAATGTCTCAAATATCTGCATATAACATCAAGGCAACCTAAACTAATTTCCTTCTTTTGTTGTTTTTTTTTTCTCCTTCTATCTTTCAGGTGAGGTCCCGCATTCATCTTCTTCTCTGTGTGTCTGTGCATCTTCCTGACCTGCTGCCTCTCTTCACAACTATGTAATGTATGGTTTATTTGGACTGTGACACCCTGCCTGCATCTGCTTGGCCCCCGAGAGCCATAGATCATGCAGAATGTCACTCTCAGATCACGTCCGATGTAAATCTCTGTGCCCCATACATCATCCGATTGTATTTGGAGCTGACTGACGATGGGGACGTTACATAACGGCTTCCGCTCAGTCGTTGCCTTTGTTCTTTTGCTGAGATATCACTGGAGCCCAGGCTGTGTAATTAAACAGCGTGAACGGTAAACAACAGTAAACATGGCTGCTCCATAACCTTATTTGAACTACACTGCTGGACCACAGTGCGGCAGCATGAAAGGTTACCTTTGTATTGGCACATCAAAACATAAAGTCCTCGTGTACCCCCCAGTGATGTTTCCAGGATATTAAAATAAAAAATAAAAAATCAAGAAGAAAAAGAAAAAATTAAGTAGTTTCGCAGGAGAGATTCTTTAAAGATTTTGCATTAACAGTTTGTTTACTCAGCTTTCTGCCTTCCAAATAGTGAGAGTTCTTTTTGGGTTCAGCCCTCTGCAAAGAGTGAATACATTTATGTCAGTTGGTTCTCTCATATGCGCCCCACTTCCTGAGTTCAAAAGCCATAATTCATAATTCAAGTGATGTTTATGAGACCTATTTGTCAGTGCTTTTTAAACATTTGGATTACTATCTAGTTGATATGGTGTTCTATCTAAATCTTTATGTGTATTTTGGTGACTGTGTGTGTGGTGTGTGTGTGTGTGTGTGTGTGTATGTGAGAGAAAGACAGAAGCGAGGAACCTTGTGCACTTTTGAATGTGTGTGTTTGTGTGTGAGTATGTGGATGTGTGTGTACCCCCTAACCCCCCCCCGTGCCCCTGTGTGTGTGTGTGTGAGTGTGTGTTTGTGTGCTGTTGATGGTGAAAAATGATGGCAGTCCATTATGGCTTCTATCCAGCTCTGTGCCCCGGGCATGGTCGGCCCCAGCTAGGTTTGCAGTGAAGCACACACCACACACACACACGCACACAGAGAGATCCGTGCAGAGGCCATCCAAGCACAGTAATCCCCCACAGAGACCCCACCAGCCAGCCAGGTGGCAGCTAACTCCAGTCCACAAGTGGCCCAGATCCGTTTCAGATCCAGGACAGACCTGCCTGCTCTACCCCTGCCCACCTACTCTCAGTGCGACCTTGTGGATGGGCAGGAGCAGGACAAATGGAAGGCAGCTAGCTCTCACGGGCAGGGCCTCCACATCTGCTGTTTGGGAAATGAGAGTGTGTGTGTGTGTGTGTGTGTGTGTGTGTGTGTGTGTGTGTGTATGGGGTGGGGGGTTTTGTAGCACCTCATCTGAGGCGCATATCTGTGGTGATATCTGTAGGCTGAGGGGAGCCATAATGCTGTAATTCATGATGCATTGGGTATGGGATGTAGTGGTGGTGATTCACGGTAGCCCGTGATTCACTGGGGGATGATGGAGCTGAGTCATAAATCTATACCTCGGAACGTCAAGGCCAGAGTTATAGGAATGTGGTGCTCCCCCTATCAGTTGCATGCTGTATTGCACCTGTGATATATCTAAATTCACAGAACTGTATGCTTTTGTAATCTTGTCTCCATATGAATTTACAGTACACCAATAGTTTCAACATAGGCACCCATAACCTAAAATTATATGACTCCCTAATATAGTGGGAATGGAGAACCGGGTATTAAATAGAACTGAGAATCTAATACTTTCTGTCAATATTGTATACTACCTTCTTCTTCTCTACTGTAAGAAATTGGACCAATCAACAGAACTGACAATGGCATCAATATTAATAAAATCTTATCTATTCCCACCCCCTGATCTGATATGAAACTCCATCATTTCTCTAAATAAAGAATAATCATTATGAGCAATTTTAGTACTGCAAGTGGAAACTCTGTGTTCATAAAAGTGGACACAACTTATTGTTGAGTGCTGATTTACAAAACGACACCAAAGTGTCTGCATGTGTTGTATTGTGTTGTCTTGGACAAATAGCTCTAGGCTAAGCACATCTCGCAATCATACAGACAGCAGAGGATAGGTGTGTGTTTTCTGTGTGTGGTCCCTCTGGTCTCCTAAGCCCACTGACATACTGTCACTGATGAGCCAGAACCAGCCACCTAACTCCAAGACAAAGAGACAACTTATTAGCGTGTAGAATAATGTCACTTAACGACCTTTGCGATCTAAGTGTGATTAATGTAGGGAAGATCGAAATACTTAAGCAATCTCATCACCTGCGCCGCCCTCATTACGCAGTGTATGTTTCTCCCCTCGTTTATTAAGGAGACAGTTTCTTCTTCAAAAGGCCCTTTGAAGTGAAGGCTTCCTTCCTTCCATTTGGCCTGGGCGGCCTTGGCATTGCTCACGCTCGTGAAATCATCGCAGTGACCCCGACGGCGGCGTTTAGGCACGCTTGATATCTCAGTGTTTACTCTGGCCGCTGATCGCTGGGACTGGCTGTCTAGCAGAAGTGCTAAACGTCAGCCCACCCGCCTGCTTGCCCGGCTCAATGATCCGCTCACTTAGCAGTGACCTGGCTATCTCTCCCCTATCTTCTATTCATACCTGGGAGTAATTACTGGACTGCAGCTTTCACCTCCGACTCACTCACTCGTTTGCTCGCACACTCTCTCTCTCTCTCTCTCTCCCTTTCTCGCTTTCTCTCCCACACTTAATTGACCAATTATGAAATCATGTGAATTGCACTCAGAAGGAGCCAGGGTTAAAGGCAGGGTGGGATAAGGTACTTGTGTTTTGTGTGTGTGTGTGTGTGTGTGTGTGTGTTTGTGCCTGTATGTGCGTGTGTGTGAACATCAACTACACAGGGAGATTGTGCTAATTAGGAGGAGTAGGATGAAGTTTGTGTTTGTGTGTGTGTGTAGTATTTGTGGCTAGTTGTGATTTGTGTGCAAGCACTTATGCATGTTTGTGCAGTGTGTATGTGTGTGTGTGTGTTTCCAAGTGCTCTCCGTTCTGTCCGTGTGTGGGTGAGAGTATTATTTGTATCTATGTGTACAGGTACAGTCCATATTTGACACTGCATATATTTGTTCTCACATCAATGTTAAATAGAACAGTAAGTATGGTCTATAGAATATACAATATCTGTGTGTGTGTATGTGTGTCTGTGTGTGTGTGTGTGTGTGTGTTTGTTTGTGTGTACATGCGTGTGGGTGTGTGTGATTGCTTGCCTCACGTATTTGCTAGCCCTAGCCCAGATTCTGGCCGTCACACAGCCACACACACACACACACACACACAAACACACACACACACACACACACACACAAACACACCTCCCCTCCACACCCACCCACACACACACATTGACAGACGCTGACCCGCGGCCAGAGCTCATTAGCACTTCATCAGGGGTCGCTTCGAGCTGGGGTCACCTGCAGGTCACTCAGCCGTCGGCACGATCTCGGCCTCTCACACCGCCGGAATGGCCGGGGGCTTGTACATCACGATGTCCAATACGTCTGCATGTGTTATCGCCATGTGTGTGTGGGGGGTGGGGTGGGGTGCGGGAGTGTGGAGGTGTTTTCATGCCCAAAAAGGTTAAAGATGCTTGTGATGTGAGAAAAAAAAATGTGAAAATCGCTGTGTGTGTGTGTGTGTGTGTTTTTCACGCTAAAACTGAGGCCAATGTGACCCATTCCTATAGATGAGTAAGCAGTGAAGGGCCAATATGGGTAACAAAGATGTGAGAATCCCTAGCCTGTGTGTGTTACTAAGCAAGACGCAAAGCATCCTCTTTACAATCACAGCAAATACAATCATTTCCCAAGCATCAGCTGCACCATGTATAAACACAGGTCAGTGTTTTATACAAACTAAAAATACAAAATTGTGTTTTGACTGCACCCTTGTGTTAACTTCACCCGTGTATTAAAAACAGTTTGCTAAGCATTACTTACTGAATCTGAATTTGATCAGGATCTTATTAAGTAGAGTGATGAAAAAAAATGCATTAAAGTCCTCTCCTGTGTATTACTGCAACCTAACATTAGACATTTCGCAAAATTAATGTTTTGGGGAAAGTACTTCAGATTCATACCACTTACTGGTTGAATTTCCTCTTGATGTGTCTCTTTAGAACACCAGTTCACCGTAAACTGCACACCTACGAATTACGTTTTTGGCCATATTACATTTGTACCTGTATCTATTTGCCAAACTTGTGAATCTGTTTATATGCTTTAAGAGATTCACTTTGCATTGTTACCACATTACCATTACCACATTACTGTTGCCACATTTCATTACCATTTTTTTTTTTTTTTTTTTTTTTTTTTTTTTTTTTTTTTTTTTTTTTTTTTTTTACTTATTTACCACATTACTGTTGCCACATTACCATTACCACATTACTGTTACCACATTACCATTACCACATTACTGTTACCACATTACCATTACCGTTACCACATTACCATTACCACATTACTGTTACCACATTACCGTTACCACATTACCATTACCACATTATCATTACTGTTACCAGATTACTGTTACCACATTACTGTTACCAGATTACTGTTACAACATTACTGTTACCACATTATTGTTACCACATTACTGTCTCAAATGTGCATTAACATTTGCTATTCGAACACTGTCTTCCATTATCCCTTACTTACCATATTTAGAAACTGGAAATCAAGTGAGCTTGTACCTTGGTTTGAGCAGACTCTAGCCTCCTTTTCCTTTGATAGGAACTAAGCCCTTCCCATCATCCTTTGGGCTGATGGCCTACATATTCCCCCAAGTTCTTTTCCCCTGATGTCCTCCCAAATCTCCCTATCTGAATGTGATCTGAGTAATGAGCAGAGGATTCTTCTCACCTTTCCATCTCTCCCTCGTCTACCCTATCCACTGCACCCACCCATTCTGTCTAAACAGTCAGTTCTCATCTGATGACATCTCATCATGATATGGTGTCTAAATGGCAAGGAGAGATTGTGGGAGAGAGAGAGAGAGAGAGAGAGAGAGAGAGAAAACAAGATAGACACTTCAAAATCAAACACGTGTACCTAGCCCTGGGGGAATTAGCACTGCGTTCGCTTTCCTAATTGCCCGCCTGTCTTCTCCTCTGCACCCCCACTGTCCCACTCATACAGCCGTGATGTGGTCTGCTGAGTGACTGGGCCGGTGGAGGTGGAGGTGGTGGTGGTTGAGGGTGGAGGCTGCTGCTTCTAGGTGGCGTTTCACTTGTCTGTGGAACCTGCCTTTGCCGTCTTGCGCTCTGATCCACCTGCTAACTCCTGAGCCGCCACGTCAGGCATCTGATGGGCATGGTAATTACCCTGATATGTTCCCTCCCTCCTTCCCTCCATCATTCTCCCTCCCTTCATTCCAACACCCTCTCCTCTCTCTTTTTTTCTGCCTCCTCTATGATCTTTTCTTCTCTCTCTCATTTTCTCTCTTTCTATTTCTCTCCCCTTCTTTCTCTCTCTGTCTTTGCTCTTGTTACTGGGCAGTCACTGCTGGCAAGCTTTGGGCCACTCTCCTTCCTTGATGGCGATGGATCTGTGCTGAATGCACCATCCCACACACACACACATCACCTCAAAGGCCAAATAGAGATACACTCGCTGCAAGGGAAGGCTTTGAGGAGTGAGAGGGTGATTAGGTGTGTGCGTTTGTGTGTGTGTGTGTGTGTGTGTGTGTGTGATTGAGTGTGTGTGGGTGTGGGTGCTCAAGTGAGAGTAAGAGACAAACAGAGATTGCGAGGAAAGATGAGAACAGAGTGGGAGGTTTGTGTGCAAGAGAAAGAGGGAACTAGAGTGT
>PYXC01000948.1:745000-762500 GCA_015244755.2 Tenualosa ilisha
GACGTTTGGCCTTGTGTCAGCCTTTAGCTAGTGTTTCTTCAGAGGACTCTAGACACACACACACACGCACGCACTCACACACACACACACAATTACACACACACACACACACACACACACACACACACACACACACACACACACACACACACACGCACTCACACACAATTACACACACACACACACACACACACACACACACACACACACACAAACACACGCACTCACACACAATTACACACACACACTCACACACACACACACACACACACACACACACACGCACTCACACACAATTACACACACACACACACACACACACACACACACACACACACACAAACACAGGCGCTGTGCCTTTGGTTCCCTCAGCAATTAGCACAAAGGCATGACTCGCATGGGCTGTGTGAGCAATGGTGTGATAACCAACCCACATCACCCTTACAGCCCAGAGTCCTCCCTCACTGGTCAGGAGAGGCTCCTCTGAAGTGGGAATCACACCGCACCCCGTACCCCCACCCCCCCCCGCCCCTTCACTCTTCTCTTATCCCAGCCTACAGGTCGATTCTTTATGCTTGGCTAAGTTCCTTATCGATTGCCACGTTCTCCGCTAGCTTAGCAGCGGATAAAAGTATTTGGCTGCACTCGGCTTTGAGACTGTATCTGTCATCCGACAGAGTGGACGCAATGGGAAGAACTGGCAATTAAGCCAGTCCTCGGCAATTTTCTCACACCAGTACTTCCTTCGTTTTAGCCTGGGTCAGTCCCCCCTTCTTTCTCTTTCACTCTCTCTCTCTCTCTCTCTCTCTCTCTCTCTCTCTCTCTCTCTCTCTCTCCATATCTCTTCTGCATTCCTGCATTTTTTGGGGGTTCGGAGTAGCTGGGAGTCCAAAGCTGCAAGGGCTGTTTAAACAGATGCTTGGCAAACAGTGAATGTCTGTGTGTGTTTGTGAGGGTGTGAGAATGAGTGTGGGTGAGTGAGTGTGTGTGTGTGTGTGTGTGTGTGTGTGTGTGTGTGTGTGTGTATGTGTGTGTGTGTGTCCACGCATCAGCAAGCACCTCTTATCAGGCCCCTGGGAGACTGACTGTTACAGCGTTGGTTGGGTCTCGCGAGCACAGAGCAATATAGTGCCTCACATGGCCTTTGTCTGCCACAAGGCCACCATGTGTGTGTGTGTGTGTGTGTGTGTGTTTGAGGGAGGCGAAGGGGTTGGATGGGTGGAAGAATGTCTGGACTCTGACAGTCACTTATCTTTTCCTGCTGTTCCATTGCCGACTAACATAGAGATGTGTGGCTGATTGCATCTGACCTGTCAGCCACACTCTGTTGCAAATAAAAGAAGAAAAAAAAAACACTCCTACCTGAGACTTGTGGCATCTGAACAAACACAGCACTAAGAGGTGCAAAGATATGCCAAGAGGGAAACAGTTTTTGCTCTGCATTGTGGATAACGGCTCTGTATGTTGTTGCTAGCATTCTGACAGCTTCTATGAAGCAATAAACAAGTGCAAATTAAGTGCTAAGTTCTTCGTTTTTATCGGCACCCAGGCCTATTTTTTTTTTCCCCGCAATCCGTCTCTGTCGACCATCTCAGGGACAGTATGGAAAGTAATTATGAATTCAGTGTAAACAGAGATTATTAGGCGCGGGCAAATATTTGTTGTCTGGGAGTGGGGAGATGGTAGCGCGCGATATAATGAAATTGAGCTATGTGTTTGTGACAGTGAGGAAAAACTGATGCTTGCCTGCATGTTATGTGCGACATGAGGCACTTTACATCCCAGGCTGTTATTGCTTTGAGGGTTCCCATGCAGTGAAATAGTTGTATAGGTTGCAGTCTCTGAGTGAGTGTGTACGTGTGTGTGAGGTGTGTGTTTGTGTGTGTGTTATTGCTTTGAGGGTTCCTATGCAGTTATGCAGTGAAATAATTATGTGGTATGCAATCTCTCTCAGGCTGTGTATGTATGTGTGTGTGTGTGTGTGTGTGTGTGTGTGTGTGTGTGTGTGTGTGTGTGAGTGAGTGTGTGATGGTTTCACTTGTCTGACTAATGGCAGATCTCATTCTCCCCCAGAGGGTGACACGCAAGACCTGCAATACATGCAGAGTGAATAAGACGAGTTTGAACTCTGTTCTTCAATTAGGGCAATTAATTCATTTCATCACAGCTGAAGTTTAATAAGATCCAGGCATGACTAAACTGATTTATTTTTCTCTTCTCTCTCTCTCTCTCTCTCTCTCTCTCTCTCTCTCTCCCTCTCCCTATCTCTCTCACACACACACACACACAAACACGCACACTGTGTGAGCGTTGAATAGAGAGATGTGTGTGTATTATACAAGTCAGTGTTTATATGAGATTAGTTGTGTATGTGTTTTTGTTTTGTGTGTTTGGCTAAAAGGGTTTGTTAAACAACAGTGAAAAAAACTGTGAAATGGCAAAGATATAGATGGGGAATAGGATGATGTCAGTGAATGTGTAACCAAATGATGTAATAGTCATATGAAAAACACATAAACAAGCAACCCACCCCCCCATGTGCAAATGGCAACGTTCACACACAACAGACGGTGTATTACGTATGGTGTGTGTGTGTGCATGTGTGTGTACCCATTTGAGGGCAAGGCTGTAAGACTTAGTAGTAGGATGTCTGATTCATATCCGATTCTCTCTTTGATCCTGCATGTGTGGGGGTGGCAGGGATGTCCCAGACTGCTATTCTACACCAAAAAGTCCACATGGCTCGGACTGGCTGGCCCTGGCATGAGTGGGCACTGTGTGGGCATCCCGCATGCATCCGCAGATGGCCAGGCTTCTCGGAGAGGCCAGAATGACCGTGTGTAATGCCTGCAGATCTGGTGTCGATTCTTTATCTCGCTAGAGACTCGTTATAATACAGAAAGACCATAAGGATGGCACAGAGCTGGTAGAAAGAAAACATCCTCCAAATTTGTCTATCTAAATTTCAATCCTGTCCATCTCAGAGCTGATTTAGTTAGTCTCTGCTCGTTTTCGAGCCTGTTTCGTTGAGATCATGAGCCACCTGTTCTCTGTCGTTTCCTTTTTTGATCCGAGTCGGACGATTTGCATCTCCAGTGTGGCGCTCAGGTGCTGGGACCCGAACGTCTTGTTGAGAGACGCTGGCGTGCCAGGCCTGCTTTCCGAGGGCTGTGAATGAGTGGCAGGTGGTCACGTTAACGACCAGCAGGTCACCAGTTGGCACGTGTCAGACGCCCCTCGCCCCGCTGTTGCCCAAGCTGGTCCTGCTGCTGGGGGTGGCAGAGCTTAGGGCCACGAGGAGCAGCAGCGGTAACAAACTGGCCCTGCTTATTCGTCAGCTTCCCTCATCTCTACACAGTTGGAAAAAAAAAAAGCGCTTTTTTTTTGGTTCCGTTTTTTTTGCAGCGACGGTCACATTTGGATGGGGATTCTTGGCAAAATCGGCAAGAGCTTAAGGGCGAGGCCCAGCTTTGGCCATGTTGCAATCACTGGTTTATTGATGTGGCCCACGACTGACATTTCTCCCACCTCTCATTGGTTGTTGCAGCATGCCACTCGATCTGGCAGCTCATTCGTCAGTGAGGTGCGGAGAGGCACGGCGAGCGGGCCTCTCGCAGCCGACGGCCCCGCCGGCTTAGCGGTATGATTTACAGTGCAGCTCGAGGAGAGAAGTAAAACAGCCCCCAATCGATTTGCTGGCGGATTAGGTTGAACGGGATCTGTGGCTGGCCTGAGGTCAGAACTGGCCAAAAATGATTAGGTTTGTAGTGCGAGTGAGTTTGGGAGAGAGGAGGGATTGAGGTGAAGAGGAGTACTTGTGTCGGGGAGAGTCGGTGGGGGGAGGTGAAAGGCTGTGTGTGGGGAGGGAAGTATTTCATTATACGATTTGGCTTTCCTTTCGCATTCTGTCCTAATTGTCAGCCGTGAAACAGATGGGCGCCCGCTCTCGGCTGGATTACCATAAAAGTGTCGGCGCCACACATTCACCGGGGAATGATTTATTGTGTGCAAAAGCCATTGTGTGTCCCATGCATTTTGGGAGGGAGCTTGACTCGTCAAGCTTGACCAGATCAGCTTTGCCTGGCATGAAGCCCCCCCACCACGCTACACCTCGCATTGCCCTGTCTCCGTTTTAGGGGTTGCGGAATGGGGCCCCTCCTGAAGGTCCGTTAGGGGACGCCAAGTCCAACGGTGGCGATCTGGGGACCCAGCAGGAGACTGGATGTCATATTTCTCGGTGAGACTGGAGCCATCAAGGTCTCAGCTTAGCGATGCACTCCTGTCTGAGTTCATCTCATCTCATCTCTTTGCAGACTTGGAGATGAGTTTTCACCTTGGCTCAGGCGCTCAGCTCAGCCACCGACGACATCTTGTTTGCGAATCTCATGTCTGTGCATTTATGTATTTGATGTATTATGTATTTTAAGACTCCTGCCTAGTCTTAAGGTCTTAATTTTCCCAAAGGGCGTCTCATGCTTGGTCACTAACGTGGGGCACCATGCCAATGTTGAGCTTAGCATACATTTTGTTTTGAAAATTATACTGTTTGTGTGAAGTGGAGAGAGAGTGAAGGGATGAGTGAGAGAGAGAGAGAGAGAGCAAGACAGAGAGAGGATGAGAGAGAAAAAGAGGGAGAAAGAGAATATGCACCTGGATTTGCTGGCTTCCTACGTTATGCATTTAGCTCTCTGATCTGACTCCAGATGCATCTCTCTTGCCCTCTTCCAGTAGGCACAGCTGTGTGTACATGGCCTGAAGCACAGAGCTGTCAAAGCTCACTGCTTGCCATCCCAAATGCTAGCGTTAGCATTAGCATATCCATACAGCTTTAAGGAGCTAGCTGTGGTGTTAGCATATGAATGGCTCTCGCATTAGCGTGCCCATCTGCAGGTGAAACCAGGCCAGCAAAGCAGTTGTTATTAGTCACAGCCACAGTGGGCAGCTTCTCTCTAATGTGCGGTCACTGCAGAGCTGTGGTTGTAACTGTTCAGCGGGAGGAAGAGAAACTGTGATCTCTCCTCAGAAAAATACCCTTTCAGAGAACATAAAAAAACTGTGAGCCAACTATTGACTGAAATGAACACCAGCATTTTCTCCATAAGCACTATGGGCTCCAAAGCTGGTTGCAAGCTTAATCAAATTCAATACAGAAGCTTTATTTTTTAAGTCTTTGTGAATCTGTTGTGTTTGTGTGTTATTGTTTACCAGTGAGCATTCACTTAGGCTATTGCTATAATTTACCTATTGCTATAAGTGAAAATTCTCAAATAAAGCTGTCAATTTTCTCAGTCAAGTCTTAGTTGACACAGTGGCAAGACCATTTCATTAATAGTTTAACGGACTATGCAATGAATAATTTAATAGACAAACAGAATTAGGATATGACCCCCAGGCTGTGGGGGTTTTTATGCATTATTGAGGTGAAAGACTTCAATTTAGTCTTTGAAGAGGGAACAGAGGTGATGTTGGGATTTACGTTTGTGGGGATGTTGTTGTGTGAAGAGAAAGTTTAAGGCTCTTCAACTTGTGTTGGCAAGCTGAGCTGCTTTTGACAGCTTACCTGACAGCTTGAGTTACAGCTCGAGTTACCATACTTCCTGTATCTCCAGTGAAGGTGAGGAGAAAGAGGAGTATGAAAAGGAGGAGAAGAAAAAGAATGCATTTTAGAGGAAATGTCAGAAATCGAATGACCAGGCTTTGAATGATGTCGATTTTTTTTTATCCCAGTATCTTGCAATATCTTATACACACAGGTGTAGTGGGATTTTTTTAGTCAAGGTATATAAGGTAATATAATGTAATAAGTAAATGCCTTTTTAAAAAGTGGGAAATAGCCTACATAAATGATCTCCATGCCATTGCATCCATAAAATAATTCAAATGAAAATTCACATGTTTTCGTGAAAGACAACTTTCAAATTGAAGCTTTCTCTATTGGAATCAGTTGTCATAGTCTCATAAATGATCTCTCTATTTGTTCCCCATCAAAGACCCGCCTCCCGCTTCCCCTCTGCCTCCCTCATAACCACCCACTCACCCACCCACCCACCTTATTTTGAAAACAATCTTCACAGAGCTGATCGTGACTCTACATCCCTATCTGTAATTTGTCACTGATGCGATGAAACTAGGCACGGTGCTGGTTACCGTGACTGTTGATTTGTATGCTCCCAGCGTCTGACCTGAGTGCTAAATTCACCAGGCCCGTCCACAGCAAATCACGTCAGTGGCAGTGCTACAAGCACTATCATCGGGGGGCTGAAGGACTTCAGGACTGTACTGGCGTGGAGAGTCATTTGTGCGTGTGTGTGTGTGTGTGTGAGTGTGTGTGTGTGTGTGCGTGCGTGTGACTGTATATGCATGTGTGTGTGTGTGTGCGTGTACTTGTATATGCGTGTGCGTGTACCTCTGTGTGTGTGTGTGCACGTGCATGTGCATATATACTGTATGTGTGTGTGTGTGTGTGTGTGATCTGGGGGTTCGGCTGGAGTAGGCTGGCACTGATGCGCGGGCAGGTAGAGGATTGATGGATGGGCTGATTAGGCGTCTGGCAGGGAGGCACCACGCAGATGGCACCGATGCCCATGACAGTCGCCAGTCCCACCCCTCTCCAGCCCTCCCTCCCACCCATCTTACTTCCCAGTCTCTCTTTCTCTCTCTCTCTTTCTTTCTTTCTCTTTCTCTCTCTCTCCCTCTCTCTCTCTCTTTCTCTCACCCCCCATCTCATTGTAAATTGTATATTTGTAATGTTTGCAAATATTTGTCTCATTGTAAATTGCACTGTAAATGCGCCAGATAGACATCGTCTGCATCCTAAAACCCCCCAAGCCCTGAGACCAGACTAAACTGGCATGAATTGACTCCTTAATTGGCTGCTTTATGCCAGTTAAGTTTTAGTGCCAGTTAGGGCTCAGTGCTTTGGGAGGTTAGGGAGGACAGTGGGATTCAGTCATTGTGTCTGGTCAGTTCGTTTTCTCTCTCTTTCTCTCTTACTCTCTCTCTCTTTATCTTAAGATTAAGCTTAGTGATATTGAATATATGCTTGGCTAGCCTTCTTAAAGGACAGCATTATCATAATATTGGCTTATAAAAGTACTGCATAGTAAGCCCCCCAGCACCCCCTCCTAGTCCCTCACTCTTCCCCTGTAATTGGTGCTGCTCTCTGAGTATGCGGCGTGCTTGTTAAACAGTCTAATTGCCACGGTGAGAAAACACATTAGGGTGTTTAAAAAACATACATGCATTTAGCAGATATAAATAGAGCATAGATCATAGATAAGCTCTTGCGTTTCTCTTGTTTTGTATCTTTCTTTGGCTCTTTCTTTGCCAACCGCACACGCACATGCACACACACTCACACTCACACACACACACACATACACACACACAAACACACTCCCACACACAATTTCATAGAAACAGGTGTGTGTTTGTGTGTATTTGTGCTGAGAAGTGATAACTGCATTCATCAAGCATTAATACGGAAATGATTACGGAAATGATTGCTTGTTAACTGATGCAGACTCAGCTGTCTACAGACACAGAGGTTGTTAGCAGCAGTGATTTTCATGTCTCTTCACCCTCAAGCCTGACTGTGTGTGTGTGTGTGTGTGTGTGTGTGTGTGTGTGTGTGTGTGTGTGTGTGTGTGCAATTTGTCAGTTCAGCTCTTGAATTTGAATTCCTAGAGAAGGCAAGAGAAACTCTGCAAATGCTTTCTGATGGCATTCTGCAGCCTCCATATTGGGGAACAGTACTGTAGAGCATTATATGTCTCGTCCTTTGTGTCCTTCCCGCTTGCCGTCCTGTGGAGTGTCTTCTGCTTCAGTGTGGCCCCTTGGATCAGTGTGCCATGGCATGCATTTGTGGGATCACTGCACACTTCATGCATACATCCAAGGACCTCCACCATTGTCCCATTAGCTATAAAAATAACTCAGCGTATCGCTGATGTAGGGGCTTTGTGGGGGTGGGGGTGGGGATGTGTGGTGGGTTTGGGGGGGAGGTGATGATAGGGGTGGTGGTGGTATGGTGAGGGGGTAACTATGTGGTCCCATCCTGCCTATTCTGTCATTTTCCATGGAAACATTCTGCCATCCTCTCCATCTGACAATGTCAGTCTCTCTCTCTCTCTCTCTCTCTTTTTTTGGTTTGACTTGGTGCCTGCCTATTGTGCTTTTGTAGACGCCTGATGTTAATGATATTACCTCAGACGCCCCCCCCCCCACCCCACCCTCCACCCCCCCCCCCCCCCTCCATTCCATTAGGGTAATCACTGCACTCAGCCCCTGTTGACCCCAACAGCGTGACAGGATCAAAGGCGGGGGGTTGGGGGGGGTCTTTAATGGGGTTTTACAAATGGGATGCTTTTACATGCCATAACAAAACCATCACTGGCTGTAATGCACATAGCATTGCCAATCAGAGTTAAACTGTGAGAACTCGGCTGAAAGAAAGTGAAGTGAAGTGAAGTGATTTGTGGTGGTGGGCCTTTCTGTAAGTGCTTTTAGTCCCAGCCAGACATTATAGATGTACAGAAAGAGAAAGAGACAGCAGTCTGCTAGGTACTTTTAGATTGCCGGGTACCACAGCCTATAATTGAACTAATAACATCTGTGTAGTCTGTCACCTGTCAGCTGTCAGTTAGCCACAGGTTGTGTGAATATTTGAATGTGTTCACGGAAGGAATCGCAAGACATTTCAAGACACAGATGACTTTTTTCATCCCACTACCCAACAAAGTCATGCTTTAATGGTAGCCCCGAAAAACAAGTTGAAATGTCATTCCAGAATTTGGAATCATCTGATCAGATATCCTTGTGATTGAAAGCCGCTTAAACTTGCTTAAAATTTGCTACAGTCTATTTGTAGAGCCAATTACATTTTGCAGGGTGTTAGCAATAAAAATCAGATATGACAGGTTTCCATGACTCTCTACCAGACACTATTTCTGGTTCAGTCATGCCTGTACTGCCAATGGGGACTCTGCTCTGATGTGCCAAGAAGTAACCCAACACATTATATTCATAGATTATATTCCTCGTGTAGGCACCAGGGCCAGTAGTGTCCCTTTGCTCTGTGTGTTCTTGATGGTAAGTAATTATATGATAGAAATATGATAAACTTGATAGTACTTATTGTAAATGATAAACTTCATATAGATTGATAGCTGCTTACTGCACATTCTTTTATCTGCGTTTTTTTTTCTGACATTTCAGGCCCTTTGAAGTGCAAGAGATAGATAGATAGATAGATAGATAGATAGATAGATAGATAGATAGATAGATAGATAGATAGATAGATAATGTAGATGGACTCCTCTTGTGAACATAATTAATTAAGTACCAACAGTATGTACACTTTTTGATTAAGATTTATGTTAGATAGTGACTTTGAGCATAGTGTTGGATACAGGCATAGTCAGCGTGTAAGTGTACAGTTTCTGGAATGACTTTTCACTTTAATAAACCTTCCCGTACTTTTAACTCCCATGGCCATTCTCAATCGATATAGGAAGGCTGATGAAATATTAACTTGGGGTAGAATTCAAAACACACATTTCTGGAAACACACACATCCGGATGATGAAAGTTTCTATGTCTGTGTGCATGGATGGTGGTATGAATGTGTGCATAGGTCAGGGTCAGATGCTTCAAATTGTGCACCAAACACACACATGCACGCAAGCGCACACACACACACACACACACACACACACACACACACAGACACACACACACACACACACTAGTGATTTTTTTTACTGAAGATTGGCTGAATGTAAATCTCTGCTTCCTAGATGCAGTGTGTGTGTGTGTGTGTGTATGTGTGTGTGTGTGTGTGTGTGTAGAGTGTAGAGTGCCGGACACATCTCAGATAAATAGCACGCACCTTTTGCATACATGCTATTTATTAACCGCCACTCTGAGTGACTTTCTGCATGTAGTGTGAGCACCAGTCTATGTATATTTGCTGTATTGATAGATTTCCTTTGGCTCTCCGTCCCTTCAGGTGCTTCTCTACATAGACGCTCATTTGTCTTGGGTGTGACAAGACCGATATGTTTTTGTGTCTTTCTCTGGGTGTATAGATTTGTGATTTAATGTACACGCTACACACACCGGAGCATTTATGCAGACACTTGGGCATGCATGTGCGTACACAGAGCAACGGCATACATGCAGACACAACACACGCACACACACACACACACACACACACACACACACACACACGCGCGCACAGACAGACACACAGATATACAGATACACAGATACACAGATACAGATACCCTCACGCACACATACAAATGCATGAACACACACACAATCACACAAAGATAATTACTCACACATGATCACATGCTCCTCCCCTTCTGCCACACACACACACACACAGATACACATACTCTCACACACACATACACATGCATGAACACACACACACACAAAGATAATTGCTCACACATGATCCTCCCCTCCCACCACACACACACACACACACAGACACAGACACAGACACATGCTGGTGAGAGGGGGGGGTGTTGGGACAGGTATGATGAATGTTATGTTTGCTCATGCATGTCATTAGCACATGGCTATGCTCGGAGAGGAGTGTGTCAGGACGCATTATGACACGCTCTGACTGTGGAGAGAGCGACCTACCCGTCCTTCCAAGGTGACTTGCTCACCGCTCTGCTGATAAGATTCAAAACGGTGTGTATGTGTACATGTGTGTGCGTGTGCGTCTGCATATTGGTGAGTGTGTGTGTGCAGTGTGTGTATAGGTGTAGATGATGTGTGTGTTTGGTGAGTTGAGGCGAAATCTATAAAGGTATACGTGAGGTGTGTATGTGTGTGTTTTTGCTGTGTTTGTGTGTGTGTGTGCGTGTGTGTGTGTGTGTGTGTGTGTGGTGGGGTGTTGAGGCAATAACTGTGTGGACAGTTCACCCTCCCCCCTCATCTTCTCCTCTTTCATCCTTCCAGCATTGTGTTCTTCACTCCTTTACCTCATTATGCCGTGGGCTCTCTATTGTGTTACTGTGCATTGGACTGACACCATAGGTGAACCTCAGCGGTGCTGCTGGGATTGAATATGCCTCACCAACACTCCTGTCTGATTTATGTGTTCCACTCTAGTGTGTGGAATTATGGGTTTTGTAGTTTTTTTTCCCTCCTTCCTTTACAATATGCATAACAGCAGTACTACATACAGTGAACACTATCATCCTTCTCATCTGCCGAAAGTGGAGTCACAGAGAAATGCCTTCCAAGTGAAATTCATACAAATACAACTTGGCACACACACACACACACACACACACAAAATCAGCTTGGCAGACTTTTGTGTTTTATGAGAAGGCAGAGAAAAAAAATCTAACGAGTTCCAGTTTGCTTTTAAGAATCGCGGAGGCTTTTCGATGGCTGGGCTAATGTGAAGCCTGTTGCACACGGTCTAATGTAGATTTCATGGGTGAATACAAGATGACTGTGAGGCAGGATCCAACTACGGAACACAGCCAAGAGCAGGTTGGAGTAGAGCCCTCTTCCATTTTTCTCCTTTCCTCTCCCTCTCGCTCTTTCTATCTCTCTCTTTTGCTCTTACTCTCAGATTCCTGTTTTCTATTGGCCAAAAAAAGAGTTGCCATCTCTCTTCTAATGTGCTTTCCCACAATGCTTGTTTCTTTCTCTTTCTCTCCCTCTCTCTCTCTCTACCTCTTTTCTTGCCCTTTTCTCCATTTCTCCTCTCACATTTACCCCGACCTCTCTCTATCTGCCATTTTCTTCGGTCTGTGCTCTTTCCCCCTCTCTGTCCTTCCACTCTTTTGCTCTCTTCCCTCTCCCTGTTCCCTCTCTTTCTGGCTTCTATTACCCTCTATTTCCCCCCTCCCCTCCCCCTTCCCCAAATCCTCTACGCGTGCGGGCCAAAACTAGGAGCAAAGAGGTGTGAAGCCAGGATTGATCTGTTGGCTAATCCTGATCTCTGTCGACAGGTGTGCACAGACACAGCCTCTCACTGCCTGTGCCAGATCCTGCTCTCTCTCTCCCCCTCCCTCTCTCTCTCTCTCTCTCTCTCTCTTTCTCTCTTCCTCCTGCTTTGTCCCTCAGTCTGTCTTTTTCTTTCTTTCTCTCTCTCCCCCTTAGTCTCTCTTTCATTTTCTCTCTTCGTTCTCTTTTTCTCTCTCTCCCTCCTGCTATCTCCCTCTCCCCCCCCCTCTCTTTTTCTCCTTCCTTCTTTTTCTCTATTTTTCTCTCTTCCTCTCATTTGCTCCCTCACTCATTCGTCTGTGGCAGCTACACACAGCATATGGAGCCCTCCCGGTGCCAGGCTCACCAGTGGGTGCTGTACCACTGCCGAGCGACTCCCAAGTACAATGCCCACTCGCCACTCTCTCTTTCTCTCTCTCTCTCTGTCTCTACCCAAATCCATTTGTTTTCTCCATCACAAATTATTTATATTTATTTATTTGCTCATTCCACAAAAGCCAGATAACTGCTGTGACGCCAAGTTTTTGTAGCACAACTGTGTTTGAGAGTGGCAAAGAGTCAGGGAGAGAGATAGATAGAGGGTGGAAGAGAGAGAGAGAGAGAAAAAGAGAGAGAGACAAGAAAGAGGGGAGGAGGGAGGGCGGAAGAGAGTGAAGGAGATCCGGGAGAATTCTGCCTTTCCGTCTGAAAGGTAGCATTGGAATGCTGTGAATCCTCAGCGGGGACGTCCGACTCCTGGGAATCCTGTCAGGAAGAAGGAGGCAGTACCCTGAGTGATGTCCCCATATGGATGACTGGTGTGTCTGTGTGTGTGCCATGTGTACGGATACCTGTGTGCATACGTCTGTGTGTGTGTATGTGTGTGTGTGTGTGTGTGTGTGTGTGTGTGTTTACAAAGCAGTTTCCAGGCTTGTGTTTTAGCCCCATTCCAGTGCAGTCTAAAGGATGCAAATGTGGTTCATAAACACAGGTTCAGGTTGGAGTCCTGTAGCGAAAGCAAATGAGCAGATCTGACAGAGATGTGTCAAACTGAACTCGCTCTCATCCCGACTCCCACCCCTTGCAAACCTCCCCCCACCACCACCCTCGACACAGTTCCCTAATCCTGCTCCAGAGGACGCACACACGCCGACGCATATTTTTACGTCTGCTGTTAATCTCGTCCGCACTGTGATTACCTAATAAGTTTGTTTAGCTACGGGAGAGCTGGGGGGAGACATAAAAGAGTGGGGAAAAGAAATATGAGAGAGAAAGAGAACAGAGCTTTCAGTCCTTTGGGAGGCCTCAGTCGCCTTTGCTACAAAAGAGAGAGAGAGGGGGAGAGAGAGAGATAGAGAGATAGAGAGTGAGAGAGAGAGGGATGCGGAGCATGTGCACATCGGCAAGCAGACGGAAGACGCACACAGTAAAGAGTACGGCAGGATGGAAAGAAGTCCTTTAAAGTTTGCACACATGAGATGAATTTCAATGACGGCCAAATCAGTGCTGTTATGACTGGAGAGAAATCAATTCTAGTTAAGACAGAAGCAGCACATCAAAAAAAAAAAAAAAAAAAAACGCTGCAATGTCCCTGTTAGGACATATAGGGCTGAAGTGCAGAGTAACCTCCACTATCGATTGGCTCAAAAGAGAAAACAGTACATTGGCTCATTTTTAAATGTTATTTACGTCTTAGTGCCAACTTACTTGAGAAGCCAGTGTGAGACTCCGGCCAGTGGTTACCTCATGCTGAGAACAAGCAGCATAGTTGATGGTGGCTCCCTTTATGACTTATATTTATAAATATATTAAGATGTGTACACTTCTCTGTGCCCACCCTCCATTTCCCTATTGCACTCTCTCTGTTTCGCTTCATTTAGACGGAGGGAAATGCATAGCTGCATAGCTGTCCTAGCTATGTAATAGTAACGCATAGCTAGGACATACAGACTGAACACATAAATACATATAGTTCTTAACGTATATACATACTTTAGTACATGCACATAGTGTATTGACAGATCATATGTGGGGGGGTTTAAGAGTTTACGGACTCTGTGCCACTCACAAACTATCACTACATTCCCGAAGAGAGAGAGAGAGAGAGAAAGCGAGAGAAGCAGGGGGAGAGAAGTGAGTTAACTGAAGTTTTTGCTTCCAGGCAGTGTGATGGTCCCTAAGTAGCAGCCCTAGTCCTTGATCCTGTTTATTTAGTATTCTATGTGGGGATGTGAAGAAGTTGAGCTGTGCTGCCCCTCCCTGGTAACTTTTCAAAGGGGGCGTAATGGCCTTTGAAGCAGTCGTCATATATAAGTATGTTCTCTCTCTTTCTCTCTGACTCTCTCTCTCTCCTTCCCTCTATACTTCTTTTTCTCTTCCCTTCTTGCTCTTTTCTCTCAGTTGGATCACTGTGAACGGAGGCGCAGTTGATTAGCATTCATGTCATGCTGTGTGAATTAAGTGCATGTATGTACTGTATGTGTGTGTGTGTGTATGTCTGTGTGTATGTGTGTGTGTGTGTCTGTGTGTGTGTGTGTATGCGTGTGTGTGTGTGTGTGTGTGTGTGTGTGTGTGTGTGTGTGTACGTGTGTGTGTGTGTCTGTGTGTCTGTGTGTGTGTGGGTGTGTGTGTGTGTGTGTGTGTGTGTGTGTGCAAGTGTGTTTTCCCCTCCATTTCACACATCCATGCACTTGTGGGCCCAAAGGGGATGCTACTTACGGAGTCATATCCAGCAGTGCTATCATGGAACACTAACACACACACACACACACACACACACACACACACACACACACACACACTCACACTCACGCTCACACTCCTCCGTCCTGCACTGTGGCAGCTTGAGTGTGACGCAGTCCTGAGTGTGTTGTTATTGTTATTGCCGTGCTGTTGTTTGCCGGCGCCTGCGTCGGGAGCAGCGTGGAGGAACGCCGGGTGGTCACCCCCCACTTCTCTTCTCCCCCACCTCACGCTGGCTGCCCCTCTCCCCGGGCTGGAGAGCACTGTCATATCCAAGGTCAGTGCCAGGGCCCCCCAATCCACCCCAACCCCCACCCCCTTTCGCTCTCGGCGGCCCCCGCCACCAGCATCTCCACCACGGCTGCCCAGCTGCCGAGCGGGGCAGGATTAATGACCTTGGGTGGCAGAGCGAGGAGGCCTGGACCAGCCATGCCCGACGCTAAGGCCTAGCAGTGCTTAGAGAGCAGGTCTCACACACACACACACACACGCACACACACACATTCACTCTCTCTCACGCATACACACACACACACACACAAACAAACACAGAAACATATACACTAAACCCCTTTCTTATTCTCTTTGCCTCTGAATTGCTCTACTGCTCATTTACACCGACAGACTCTCTCCTCTTCTCCATCTCTCTGTGGTCTCTCTCTCTCTCTCTCTCTCTCTCTCTGTGTCTCTCTTTCCCTCTCTCCCTTTGCTCCCTTTCCATTCTGGATGCTCCCATCCAACATCCACTGTCTTTGCCCAGAGGGGCGTATTAGTTCATCAGTCTTTCTCTCTCTTTCTCTCTCTCTCTCTCTCTCTCGCACGCACACACACACACACACACACACACACACACACACATTAGACCTGGCTAATTCACATGCCCGGCACCATTTTCTCCCCTGGCTCAGCTTTTCACAGACCAATCCCTCAGCCAAGTCCAGCTCTGAGACAAACGAGGTGTGATAGTGGCCCTGCCCGCCAACCTAGAGTGAGAGAAAAAGAGCACACAGGAGAGATAGAGAGAGGAGGGGTGGATAGAGAGAGACAGTAAAAAAGAAAGTCACATGGTAGACAGCGAGAGAATGAGGTAGAGAAAAAATAGTGAGAGAGCAAGTCATAGACAACAGTGAAAGAGAGATATACTGTCAGGCATAGAAGTTAGACAGAAAGGTAGACGTTAGACAGAGAGAGAGCGAGAGAGAGAGAGAGAGGAGAGAGAGAGAAAGAGAGAGAGCATTTTTGTATGACTTCCCTATCTGCTGAACATTTCACTTTTCCATTATTTATAAAATGTGTCTAGTGTTTTTATTTATTTATTTATTTATTTATCTATCTATCTATTCAGTTTGTCTTCGAGTAAAATGTCCTCTGGCCAAAATCACCAGGATGGGGAACAACAGAGACATCAAAAGGACCCCATATCAATAAGGGTTTATCACAAGGCAGCCTGCCAGCCCACATTGGCCTGTTCTAGAGGGGGATGGAGAGGTGTCAAGGCAGATAAGCACACCTTCCCCGCTCTGCACCAGAACAACCACAGGAGATATTTTTAATTCAAGGCCCACAGCATCCTTTGTTTTGCACTATGCTTTTCCATCAACATAAGCTCACCTGAAACTATTTAGTGTTTGTACTGCCCTGTTTAGGTGTGTGTGTGTGTGTGTGTGTGTGTGTGTGTGTGTTTGTTGGAGGTTATAAGCGTGGGAGAGAGAGAGAAAACGAGTGAGTGAACGGCGAAGATGAACAAGTGTTGCATCTGGAGGTGAGAAGCCATCTGTGTCTGTCCTTCTTTGAAAGCCCACCTCCATATCTCTTCCTGAAGCCCATAGAGAAGGGAAGGGCTCCCCAGGAAAAGCACTGTGAGCAGACAAGCACCAGAGTGAGCCCATGAAGGATGTTTACTCTAGCCTTGCCCTCTAGGACCCATATGGAGTCTGGATCCAGGCTAAAGTAGTGGGTGGATCAAGGAAGAGGAGATGGTGGTTGGTGGATGACGTGTTTTTTTTTTTGTTGTTGTTTGTTTGTTTTTTTTTTCCCCAAAAAAGTGCTTGCACTGCTTTGTCAGGTTTGTCAATTGATCTTAGTTTTCTCTCGCTCTCTATCTTTGCCCTTGTTGTCTTTGCAGGAGTGCTTTGGTTAGCCCAGGCTGTTGAGAACCAACGTGTGTGTGTGTATGTGTGTGGTGTGTGTGTGTGTACAAAAGGCCCCTGTGGCTGTTTGGGAAGGAGGGGGGGTTCTGTGTCCTTCCCTGTATGCCTCCCACTCACACAGTGTTGGCAAACACAGACAGGCCCTCTCACCGGAGCAGGGGCTCAGAGAGGTGAGCCTGTCAAAGGCACTGAACACAGAAGTTATCGGATGCTGGCTATGATGACAGCCCCCCCCCCAAAAAAAAGGAAGGGAAGGGAGTTTAGAAAGGGAAGGCAATCTCTCTCACATACACACGTGCAAACTCACACAGCTGTATATACACACTCACACACACACACACACACACACACACACACACACACACACACACACACACACACTTTATCTTGGGAGCGATGACTTACCATGTACTATTTGCGGCTCTTGACATTTTGTGTCCTCTTTACAGGTAGCTCTCTCGGAAAAAAGAAGTTTGTTGATTTGTCTTCTTTCTTTTCGAGAAGTGACTGAAGATGGGCAGCAGAGCTGAAAAAAAAAACACTGAAGACTAAAAGAAAAAAAAAAGAGAGAGAAAAGCAACTTTTCTAGCCTTACTTTATCAGTAAAGAACAGAAAGCTTTGAAGCCCTTTTTCCTTGCCCGGC
>PYXC01000948.1:765000-785000 GCA_015244755.2 Tenualosa ilisha
CTTCTGGGGAAAAGACTTTCTTATAGAGAGAGGAGCACAGAACATGATCAATGAAACAAGAGTCAGATAGAGAGGAGAGAGAGAGAGAGAGAGAGAAGAAGGAGAAGGAGGTATGATTGACAGAAAGGGAGCTGGGTACAGATGGCCGGACATATACAACTCCCACTTCCTCTAAAAACTCACACATACACAAATATATGCATGCACACATACACACACACACATACAGGCACATACACACACACACACACACACACACACACACACACACACACACAGACATATCAACCTGCAGGCTTTAGAAATTATAAGTCCTCATTGACATCATTTCCATTCAAATGAAATGCCTCGAGGTATGTATGTTTGTGAGAGAGAAAGAGAGAGAGAGAGTTTGCAAGATAAAGAGAGGAAGAGTTTAAGTGTATGTGCATGAGGGAGAGAGAGAGAGTTTATGTTTTGGTTTCTCTGTGTGTGTGTGTGTGTGTGTGTGTGTGTGTGCGCGCGCATGCCGCGCGCATGCGCGCGCTGTGTGCATTGGGGGTTGGCAGTGGCCTCCATCTGTTTTAGCTGGCTGGTTTTAGCACTCCAGTGATGATGATTGCTTTGAGCACTCTTGACCGGCTGATGAACATTGAATGGAGCCTAGTTTCCACACAGCCATGAAAATGCACAGAGCCTGTTATCACCTCAGACTAACACAAAGGATAAACACAGTCCGCATGATCTCTGCATATATGGCCAATGGTGATTAGGTGTGAAACACTGAAACAGTTTCATGCACAGAGAAAGTGAATGAGTGTGTGTGTGTGTGTGTGAGAGAGAGAGAGAGAGAGAAAGAGAAACCCACACACAGAACTCACTCACACTGAAGCAAATATCATATGCACATGCACAGACTCACACACGCATGCTCTCTCTCTCTCGCTCTCTCAAAGGAGAATGCAAAAGTAATGAGAAGACACCTCTGGCTCAGTTTAATTAAGGCCCACATCTGTCATAGACACATCTGGAGCAGGTGTCATTGCCAGAGACAAAGTTCCTCTCTCTGTGGGCTATTAAATGTGTGTGTGTGTGTGTGTGTGTGTGTGTGTGTGTGTGTATGACAGACAGAGAGAGAGAGAGAGAGAGTATATGTAAGTGTCCTCAGTCGACTCTTAGCTCTTACTTTTTACCCACTCAAATGCTGTTAATTCTATGAAAATGGTCCCCCCTGCTAAATATATGGCTCTCCAAAGAATGAGGACAGTAATACTGGCAAAATAAAGTGATACTGTAAAATGTTATGTATTAAAATACAATTGTATAAAACAGGGAAAGTTTATGGAGCTCTCAACCATTTTCATCTAGCACAATTTGTGATTGTGTTGGGTTGATATGGTCAGAAGGAGACCTCAGTTACATTTTGTACAACAGAATTCCCCTCTGTGCTCAGCTGCTGTATGCTGAGACTCATTTGTGCTGTATTCTGGATAAATTCCTATTCACAATTCTATGCATACACCGTTTTGATTCTCTTGAAGCAATTGTGGTGAGGTCATATGGCATATGTTTTGAGTAGACCCTAAATGAAACACTGAAAAGGGCTTCCGTTTAAAACAAGAAAAATCACTGATATAGCCTATTGATTAAATTATTTTTGGCATTTTGCAAGGGGTTTTCTGAAGTGAATCAAACCACAGCCCTGTTGTTTGATGTTGCTGAGTGCTGTCAGTAGGAATGAGAACAACAGAATTTGGTGCAATGTAGACCAGATGGCAAAATGGCAGCCAACGCTAACTGATGAGGGCAAAGAAACGTTCTTTCAGTTTCATTTTCCTGTGCCCTCAATCGGTTAGCATTAGCTGCCAGTTTGCAAATTCAATCTACGTTGTAACAAATGTTGTTGTTCTTCTACCTTTTTTACTCAGTTATACTAGTATAATGAGATGAGAGAGAATTGTACTTTTTTATACTAGTATAATGAGATGTAAAAAAGACTATCTTGAATCTTGAATCTTGAATATTGAACATACCAAGTACCGACAGCACTCAGCCGTCTCAAAGAACAGGCATGCCCACAGGTATGCCTGGATTTTTGTACCACTGCACAGAGCTCCTATCTGTATTGCAGATTCTGATGCTGCAATCAATCTGACAATAACACCATCAGGAGCAGTTTAACCTGGGTGGCTATTTTTAGTGTCAGTGGAAGAATCACAGCCCATCCCTGGTGATTGGCGTCGGCAAGTAGCAGTGAAGTCCATAATGACTGCAGCCTCGGCCGTCGTAGTACGGGAGGGCTTGTGCAGATGTGTCAGTCAGTGGGAGAGGGGGCCGACAGAGCGGGAGACACTCGCGGATCCTTCCGGAACTGTCGGAGGAGATCCGGCACAATGCTAGGAGAGGTGTAAAGAGTCCCTGCGGCTTCCCTCTGTCTTTCTCTCTCTTTCTCTCTGCAGAAGTTCATCTGACTGTCATCTTTCCTTTTTCAACAATTTACATTTCTGCCTTCCACTCACTCTACTCATTCAACTCTTTACATCTCTGCATCATACATGTCTTTTGTCTTTCATGCTTTATTTTTTTTCACCACTCATCTCTCTCTCTGTTTCTCTCTCTCACTCTCTGTGTATTTCTCTTTCAAGTCTTTCCTTTTCTCTATTCCTAATTTGCTTTGTCTCTTCTCCTCCTATTTGCCTCCTCCCCTCCCCTTCTCTCCTCTCCACTCTCTCCTCATGTGCCACCTTTTCTCTCGGGTCGCTGTGCCAGGCCTCAGCCGGGTATGTGTGTGTGTGTGTGTGTTGGAGGGGGTAACAGTTAGGTGCCAGCTCTGGTGACCCAGCTGGCTCGCAGCAGACACAGGTCCTCCTGAGATTTTCTCCATGCTTCTCTCTGACAGCCAACAGTCCTCTTTCATTCTCATCAATTAGTTATATATGTATGTGTATGTGTGTGTGTGTGTGTGTGTGTGTGTGTGTGTGTGTGTGTGTGTTTCTCCTAAGCAGTCTCCCAACTTTTTGTGCTCATAAATTTTGCGCAGGGTGAGCTCACTTGGTTTTTATGAAATGAGATAATATGGATTCGTAATGCAGTTTTTCTTGTTTATGTCGGTTGATGCCAGTATTTTTTAGTCATTCTTTTTGAGGTTCCAAATTTCTGTGCCACTCTCTAACTCCTGAGGGCACTTTAGGGAATTTTTGTTGAAAAAAAGGTACTGCAGCATCAATGTGCCCCACTGGTACCCCATTCCAAAAAAAGAAAAAAAAATATGAAATGCCATCTTTCTCATTTAAATCATTAGGTCAACCTTTACTTTCCTCCCGTGTAAATGACATACACATAATTCAAAGTGCTGTGCTCTTTGAAACGCCATTTTGGTGCTTCGTCCCCTGCTGTTATCTTCACAATGCAGTGTCCATTACTGACTCTTCAGTACTTAGCATTGATCTAAACACTTTGCCATCCCCCAAACTAGCCAATTTGTGATTCATCAGTGGACACCAAAGATATTCAGTACAAAAGGGTACACATCAAGAGCAAACTTAAAACAAACATGTAGCCTCATGAAATTACAATACTGATAATGATAGTGTAATAATGATCATGTTATATGATGGCATAGTCTGTGGTGACATCTGTCGAGATGGAGGCATGAGTGTGTGTGTGTGTGTGTGTGTGTGTATGTGTGTTTGTGTGAAGTTTTACTCTTGGACTACCATTAGATAGGAAAGAAGGCAAAAGAACCAGAAAGTTCCCTTGCCTTTCTGGCATAACACAACTCTGAGATAGAGGTGAACTCAGACAATTCTTTATGGAGTCCCTTTCTGGCTCCTATTCTCATTGTACATGTTCCAAAAAAAAAAAAAAAAAAAAACCTTTTCCATCACTGAACAGTTTTATGGGGAATAAAAGTGTTTTAATGTAGAAAAGACTTCTACAAAAAGATTACTATAGTCTACAGAAAAGACTGTAGGTCAGTAGTATATGCCTTCATAGAATCCAAAGAGAATTCATCTCTCTGATGTCGTTTCAGTGTTTTTACTGCTGAGATCATAGTAATTTGCAATCATTACATCCATGAGTCTACACTGAACGTTTTTATGTCATAATGCACAAGAGACTGCTTAGGGTGTTTACCCACTTAAAACCAGTTTGACCTGCAGATCAACTTTTATGTTTCACGCCTGAGACCTATGTTTAGTGTGCAAAAATGCACTTAGAGATAAGCATTTTCCCATTTATATTTTCAGGGAAAGAGCTGGTTTACCTCCAGCTGCCAACTGCACTTTAAAGAGAACATGTGCATTCGTTTACTAATGCTATGATTGTGTTTTGTTTTTCACTCTACAGTGTTCTCCCTCTCTCTGATATATGGCCATGTGTGCACACACAAATGAACACGCGCGCACACACACACACACACACACCACACACACACACACATATGTGTACTCAAGTAGCAGCTTCAGCGTTTCCACGTTTGTCTGCCACCATCTCTTATGCTTGTGTGCTCTGTGCCAATCACAAACACAGAGGCCCAAATCCCCTCTCCCCTCTCCTCCCATCCCCTTCTCTCGCGACCATCACCTCCCTCCTCACCTCCCAGCGTCCTCCTTAAATCACCCCCTTCCCCTCTGTTCCATCCCCCTCTCCTCCACCCCCGGTCTGGTGCGCCCCCCTTGGGAGGGTCCTGACAGTTTAGCCCAGGGCTCCTCATCCATCTTGGGGAGTGTGGAGCCACCCAGGGCAATTACTAGCTCCTGCTGACTTCACCTGGAAAACATAATTGAGGAGGCGGCTGGTTTCTCTGGTGCTTAAGGTAAAGATGTAAAAATGAAGGAAGAGATGGAGGGAGGCAGGCAATGGTGGAGGAGAGGAGGAGGAAGAAGGGGAAGAGGGGGAGTCACTGTGGGCTTATTGGCTGGCTGTGAGGAGATGATTTTTGTTGTTGTTGTTGTTGTTGTTGTGTGTGTATGTGTGTGTGTGTGTGTTGTGTGTGTGTATGTGTGTGTGTGTGTGTGTGTGTAATGGGGGCAGAAAAAAGAATCAGATCAAGTTAATTCATTGACTTTGTTAATGTCAGATTAACAGATCTAGTGACGGATTTACTAATATCCAGAAACAATGTTAATTTCTTTGTTTAAAAGCAGATTAAGGTTAAGGGAAGAATAAAATAAACTTCAAGACTCTTTTTATTTCAGCAACCTGCTAATAAAAGGGCCTAATGGTCCAATAGCTGAGTAAAGAGCCATGCCAATGGGCACCCCTGTCTGTTATTTAGCATGTGTGCTGTCTAGAAAGAGATGAGCAGAACACTGAAAATAATGGAAAATGAAAGTTCATTTTTGGCTGAGACCTTGTGTGTGTGTGTGTGTGTGTGTGTGTGTGTGTGTGTGTGTGTGTGCGCGTGTGTGCGTCTGTTTTGGTTCGTTTGTCGGTGTTCATTCTCAATCGAGGCCTTGTCTAGACTGAAAGTAGTCCATGTTTTGAACAGTGTGCCTCTGAATATCACTCAAGGACATCGAGACTAATCTTAAAGCCTTGAACCAACTGGTTGTGCAAAGTCATATATTTGGCATGGTGCCAGCTCAGTTTTTATGTCAAAGTCACCATTCACTCAATTTTCTCTTCCTGACAAGTCATTGGGAAGTCACCACTGCTTTTCTCTGTAGCATTTTGGTCTTAGTTATGGTTCATGTTATCATAATATAACATTACAACTGTTTATTTGATATTATATACAAAATACTATTACATTTTTGATTAATATAGGCACAACTTGATATGGTGATCACAGAATCTAGACCCTATCAGGAAGATAGATATGATGTGTTGATCAATATAATGATCATATTTACAGAGAAGACTTGAATTCTCACTCTGAGTTTATTTAAGGTTTCATACTGTTCGTAGATGCCTAATTAGACACATTGTTCTATCTTGATGGAGTTTGTGTGTGTGTATGTGTGTTTTTATTTGTGTATAACTGTTTCATATGTACTGTATTCCCGTGTGTGAAGCACGAGTGTGTAATACCATAACACACACACACATATATATATATAGACTGTAGTTGTGAATTGGGAGTATGTGTAGTATCCAAGGGTCAACCTCTTCCAGTTTCCCATGGTGGTGGTGATCCAAGGGGCTTTTGTGCATGGTTAAAGCTGATGAGCAGGATGGCTGCAGTGACCCTGGCCTTCCCACTGTTCTGGGGCCTGTACTCTCATGGTGTGAAATACACCCAGGCTCTCCCCTCTCTGTCTGTCTCTCTCTTTGCCTATCTGTCTGTCTGTCTATCCGTCTGTCTGTCACCACATGCAGAGCAGTTAGCCTTGCTGCTATTGCTGCTGCTGCTGCCGGTGGCCCGTGTCCCTGGATGGCTGCGAGATGACTACACACACACACGCGCACACACACACACACATACACACACACGGTATACAGAAACACATTCTCTGTCTCTCTCTTTCTCTCCCAAAACACATAGCCCCACATGCATGCACCCACACACACTCACATACACACTTACACACATAGTGCTGCTGTCCCTGGCTGATATTTGGATGAAGGCCACAGTGATGGGAGTAGATTTGTTGAGGTGCATCTGTGTGTAATGTTCCCCAAACTGCTCTTTTTTGTCATTTTTTGTCCTTCATGGTTCATAAGCTGTGTGTGTGTGTGTGTGTGTGTAGGGAGAGCACATTCTACAAGATATCAGCCATCTTTTGCCATAACCTTTTTTGAAGGACTTCTAATATGGCCATCACACCCCATGTGTGTGTGTGCCTGTGTGCGTATGTGTGTGTGTGTATGTGTGTATATGTTTGCCCGTGAATGTAGTTGAAGGATATGGTGGTGATGAACTTTTCCTTGACCTGGGGAAGACTTGAGCTCCAACAGCAGGCACCATGGGAGGGCATACAGCATTGAGCTCTTGGCTGGAGGCCAGTAGAGAAGGGAGTCTTTCTAAGCAAAGGCAAAACCAGACTTCCCTGAAAGGGAACTTACTCCTCCCAAAACTCTGCATCTCACTCAAGGACCACATCTGTTATGTTATGTAAGCTGAGCTGATACACACTGAGATGGTACATTTCTGATCTATGCACTGATGTACCCTTAACAAATAATAAAAGTAGTTTGAAATGATGTTGGTGCAACACATGTCGACAGCAGGGTGAATCTCACTGATTTAAAAATCTTTTCTTTTTTTTTTGTTCAGACAAGACAGTTCAGAGAAGTGTGGATTTGCCCAGCCTCTTCAAACACTTTGCACAAACTTTCTACAATTTCCTTTAGGAAACAAATTGGAAGCACAGAAAAGTTATACTTGGCTCAGCTGGCTGGGTCTTAGTCTGTACACTCAAGTTGTGTAAGCTTGCTCAAGTTGTATATGCCGATAAAGCTGTAGGCTGTGATGGAACATTTGGCATAACGCAAATAACGCATACTTGGCACATGATTATGACATGTATCACTTGAGACAAAAATAACAGTTAGTGGAATGAGATAACAAGTAGAAGATTATGTGTTAAGAGACTGTTTGATGCAAGATAGTTCCGTCAATAATGGATTTAGGCATGTGCAAGCATTCTAGACTATGGCAAATTACTGGGTTGCAATCTCAGATGTTGTGATGAGAGGGCGGAGGGGAGAGGTTTGGGATTACAGAGGTGCGTGTCAGTGAGTGTTAATCCACCAGACGAAGGGCAGGCTCATGTTGGCACAAACACAGCAGGACTGAGCAGCCGTGGTCCAGTTGCTGTGTGAGGCAGCAGTGGCCTGGTGCGTCACCACCCTGAATATTGGCACACACACACACACACACACACACACACAGAGAGAGAGTCATTCTCGTTTAACCCATTCTGATAATTCAATGCTCTTGTTGAACCCTCTTACTGTTAGTTCTTCTGAAAAGGTCCTTCTTTTTTTTCATCATCCTCTTCTTCTTGTTTTTCCTCTCATTCTTCTTCTAGCTTTTCCTTGTCTTTGAATACCTAGGTGATGGTTGGAGTTGGTAGACACAAAATAGTGTACTTATGTACTTATTTGTGTGTCTTATTTTTACTGCAGTGTTGGAAATGAAATAGCTGTCTCACTGGCGTGGACCAGGCTGTCTATTCTCAGTTCTCAGCCTTGCCTCTTAGTGCCTCCTCGCTTTCCTCTCCAAAACTCTTCACACTTTTGCGCCCTCAACAACTCTCTCCCCGTAATCCTTTCATCTGCCTTCACACCTCCAATCTCCATCCCTCGTTTAAGGTTCTTTTTTTTCTCTCTCTTTCTCTCTCTCTTTTTCTCATCCCACCTTTCCTCCTGCCTTATCCAACCCCTTGGACGTTTCTCTCTTTCAAGAGGCCTCCCACTCCCACACCGGATCTCTGGCACCCTCCCACTCAACCATCTTTTGTGGCGCTTTCTGACGGATCCGCCTATGAAAATAGATGACTTTTTTTGCCGCTCCTTAAAATGGAGCTGTTTACATACACAAACGCATACACACCAGATGCACACACTATTCTCACACCACACATGCACACACACACACACACACTTTCCTCCCATCCCCTGCTCATCTGTCACCCCTGTCAGGTTGTTTGGAGAGAGAGAGAGAGAGAGAGAGAGAGAGAAACAGAGAGATAGGCCACCCGCCATCACCATCACTTCTGCCGACAGGTCCTCCACGCGGCGTGTCACCGGGAGGATCTGGGACAGCCGACCGCGAGCGAAATACTAAAGCCCTGCTGCTGCTCCCCTCCTTGTCAGAGCCCGGTCACGGACGGAGGAGACACAGCCAGGCTCCTCACTCTCACAGAGACAAACTGACAGAGATATGAAGGTCCTCCAGTGCTCCCTCTGTTTACTCCCACAGAGCAGTTACTATGTGCGCTATTGTATGGATGGTGCAGTAAGCATATTATTTATGGGTTGATCACTGGAACAAGTAGACAGCAGACACGCACGTCAAAAATAAAGCCACTACCAGAGTGAACTCAAAAATAACAGCAATATAGCCGAAAATATTTGACTCTGGGTCCTGACCTGTGCTGATTTGATTCGTTGCTGTAAGTTTACTGTCTGGCTGCAGAGCAGCACTCGCTGCAGTTCAGTTTGCTAACATGGCTGACCGATTTTGGTATCACTGCTCATCTCACACCAGAGGTCTTTGATGTGTAGATTGTGTGTCAGGATGACACATTTGTTCTCACATTTATTCAGATAACAGGTCATGTTTCAAGCCAGTTTGGTGTTTTCATGTCATGCCAAACACACAAATCTACAGAAGCGCAGAGATTCATCCCTGTCAGTCCCTGGCAAATCCAACTTTTCAGGATATCTGATGGTAACACTCGAGAAATTTGCAGTGTTGCGCTGATATTCCGAATGTAAAGAATTCCTTTCATTTCTTTTCCCAGTGTACTGTTGTGGGACTGCATCATTTCCCTGTCTTTTTTGCCCTTCCAAAATGCACATTTGTGAGCAAAAACGTCCAAAGCAATTATGCCCCCCCCTCCCCTTTTTTTTTTTTTTTTCTTTCCCTTCTTGCGGCGTGCCGCACAGAGGAAAGCTTCACTATGGCAAATCACGAATGGGAGCAGGCACTGCCACTGCCACAAAATCCAAAGGCTGATGTTGGTTGGATAGCGGAGAGAAACAAAAGAAAAATAGAAAAAAAAGTAAAAGGTGGTGGTGGTGTGTGTGTGTGTGTGTGTGTGTGTGTGTGTGTGTGTGTGTGTGTGTGTGTGTTGTTGGGGGGTTGAGGCAAAAACAGAAAACATGAGCAGCAAGTGATTGTGCTTTTCCGTTGTTTCATGTGACTATGCGCGATGCTTGCTGGCGTTATCGCAACTGTCACATGCCTTTGTGAGGGAGTTGTGCGGGGCCATGTTCGCTCCAGGCCCCTCACAGCTGCAGAAGCCTTCATCTGATGTCTGGCCCACTTGCATCATCATCAGACATAACACACACACACACACACACACACACACACACATACACAGAGGAGGTGGAGAGAGGGGGACAGAGAGAGAGAGACAGAGAGGATGAGAGAGAAGGAATGCGTGAGAGGGAGAAAAAGAGGAACAGTTGTCCTGGGAACACTGATGTTATGAAATGTGTGTGTGTGGGTTTGTGTATGTGTGTGTTTGTGAGAGAGAGTGCATGAGAGAGACAAAAATCCGGTTGGAGGTGGCAAGAATGAAGGGTAGCATGTCTGTTGGATAGTGATTTTAAAGGTTTATCTGCACTCAACTCATCTAAAATGCTCAAGACTCTCTCTCTCTCTCTCTCTCTCTCTCTCTCACACACACACAGTAAACACACACACACACACAGTAAACACACAGTCTAACACTGGTACGCAATCAAACTTTAACCTTCCTCCATGCCAAAAAGACAACTTCCATCCTCATATCATTAGCAAGTGGTATGTTTAATTTAGCTCCAGCTCCCCTGCAGAACTAGCCATGTCTGAAATGAGCCGTATCAGTCAGAACAATAGTTAGCAAAGAGCAGCTGGAGGTCAACACCTTTAGAACTACTCCAGAGGTGTGTGTGTGTGTGTGTCTGAGAGAGAGAGAGAGAAAAATGTACCTTTGCCAGTAGAATAGTTATGAAAGCTGTCCGTGTGCGCGTGTGTGTGTTTCTTTAGTTTGTTACTGCATCTACATTGCGTAGATGGATTGTTAGCTCATCAGTAGTTGACTCCTCCATGCATTACACACACACACACACACACACACACACACACACACACACACACACACACAGGCTGCTAACCTACCTCCTTTGCAGACACAGTCATCTCTGCAACTGCCCTGCGTTTGTCATAATTGCTGGTGTGGAGCGGTTGGAGGTTAGTGCCCCCCCTCTGCCCCGAGCATTTCATCTTGTAGTCGCATTACTCACAGCTCATTGGTTCTGTTATGCCTCCCCCTCCCCGATTCACAATAAGCCCTCTCTGTACTCATCAATGTCCCGTTCGGCGCAGTCGTTTTGTCGTGCCATGTGACCGCCACCAGAACTCAGAGGTTACGATCGTTGTGAGTGCTGTCTGAACCTGAACTTGCCAAACACTGGTTTACAGAAATTGGAGAGTCGAATCAACTCCCACACACTCAACCCCTGAAACCTCTCACCACACACACATAAACATACACACATAAAGTTGGTACAATGATGTCTGTGTGTGTGTGTGTGTGTGTGTGTGTTTGTTTGTGTGTGTAAGACAGAAAGTCTGAAACTATAACAAATCATTTGAGATTTATGGTTTGTTTGGTTCGTTTATCTGATTGTGTAACTAGTAAAGAATCTCAAATCCTTAGGATCCTGTAGAGAGGCAGCTGATTCATGCATCTGATGCGTCGTCAGGTCAGGTTTTATCATATAAAAAGTATCAGTCTGTCTCGTGTGAACAAGTTGTGTAATTTTGTGCGTCCAAGAAAACCATAGTAATCTAAAGTCATTCTCTCTGTTCTCACATGTTCTACCATTTCTCTGCACAACCACACTTGCAGCAGTTTCTGCCTAAACTAAATTTCAGTAATTTCAGGGAATTTCTTTTTTTATCACCGTTGTTCAGTGCAACACATCCAAACTGTGTTAATGCATTCACAGGAGTGTCTGCCCATTTTTTTCTGTCTTTATTTTTCTGTGAGCCGATTACAGAATTGCCGTAAAGCAATACAATATCTTCTGTTATTAGAACTCCAATGAGCCCTACTAAAGTGGCATTCTATCAGCCCAGCATGCCGCTGTGTACAAATTAAATATTACAACATTACAGCATTTGAAGACAGTTCCATATTTCACAGTTTGAAAGGTAGAGCGATTACTGTTTTTGTCTTTGTCCGTTATTTAAGCAGGCAATTCTTTCAAACAAGTAATGGACAGTGTTGTCTGGATGATGTTTTGTTGGGTGGTATCAGGTGTGGTCAGTTGCATTCACACAGTAGTATCTGAGGTGTGGGTTAGATGCTTGGTAATTGTATCATACTTTTAAATCTGTGGCAAAATGATATAAGAATGATATAAGTTCTTATCGTTCTGAGCGCAAGAAAAATGAGCAAAATCTTATTTTCTATCTGGCATTGTCACAAAATATGCATCTATTCACTTTGTATTCTTTATTCCTCCTGTTGGCAATAACACACACACACACACACACACACACACAGACACACACACAGCCATTTCCCCCATGCTTTAGCTGATATAGAATAACTCATTGTATTGTTGTTATTGTGTTCCAGTGATAAATGCATCCAACAGAATTGTTTCAGGGAACACATCACTAAGGAACCAAAGAGCTTTGGGGGGAGCAATAGACTAATGGTCCCCCTGAACATAAAGACCACAATGCAATACTTTGAAACAAACAATCATGTCTGCATGGATATAGGTATTATATTTTCATGTTTGAAAGATAATGACTGAACTGTTTTGACTTCACTGGCTTGATACATAGAGATTCTTTTCAGTTTAAGTCTTTCAGGGTCAACGATTAATAAGTAATAAGAATAAACAAAGTATTTTGAACTAAGTTAAGAAACACTGCCTACTTCTACATGGGCAAAACCAACATATGTAGATTGTCAGAACATCAGAACCCATAACCTAATTTGTCTGACTGTTGCACTGCGAGACACCCTGGGTGTTTTTAGAGGCCTGGAGGACCCACAGTGTCCTGACATTAGTGTGTGTGTGTTTGTGTGTCCATGTGCATGTATGTGTGATTCCGATTGTGTGTGTGTGTTTGTGTGATTTTGAACGTGTGTGTGTGTGTGTGTGTGTGATTTTGAACGTGTCTGTGTGTGTGTTTGTGTGTGCGTGAGTGTGATGTGATGAGTGTGTGTGATACTGTACTGGGTCAGCAGGTCTGGGGAAGGGCCGTGGGTCTCACACTGGCTGAACCCGGCTGCTATGACACGCCATGACCCAAGAGTCCCCTAGCAGGGGCTGAGAGCCTGCCTCTGTCAGCCAGGATTAACTCCGGGGAGTGAAGGCAAAAAAAAGCCCCCTGGTGTAAAAGCAACAAAAAGGGGCAAGCTGGATCAGTGGCGCGAGGCCACCATTAGGCTCAGGGCTTGTGACAGAACTGGCCAGAGGGGAGACCCTGACTCATGACCCCCTCGCCCCATCAAACACACACACACACACACACGCGCATACATACACACCACTCCTATTCTCCCTCATCCACCCTCCAACCTTAGCATATCACTCTCGCCTCTGCTTATTGAAACCACAATGTTGTCTATGTATAACTGTGAGAACATTAGTCAGTAAGCCAGCCCCATCAAACACACACACACACACACACACACACACACACACACACACACACACGCACACATACACACCACTCCTATTCTCCCTCATCCACCCTCCAACCTTAGCATATCACTCTCGCCTCTGCTTAATGAAACCACAATATTGTCCATGTATAACTGTGAGAACATTAGTCAGTAAGCCAGCGCTTTAGTGGAGTTGGGGGGGGCGGTGTGAACAGTGTGTGTCCTCGAACCCATGGGGGGGGAGCTTAGAGTTGTTTAGCCAATGTTTAGGAGTCCGTTTGACAGATCGATCAGCTCAAGGAAGCTTCCGCAGCTAAATCTGCCATTCTCATCACTTTTTATTGGATCAATAAAACTTAATGAACTCTCAGTGCATATTGACAATCGAGTTAAATCATTTATGGCTCCCACAATTAACTTAAATCATTTATTGCCAACCATTTGTTGTGGATTCCAAGCTATTGGAATTCATATGAATTTAACCCTCACTGCCATTATCACCCTTGGTATTTGCGGGGTCCATATATCAGTGAACTAAGGCAGGAAAATGAGGGGCATTATTTGTGCCAACCTAAATGTTCATGTTTGTCACCATCGTCAATCATGTGTTTTGTCTACCAAGGGGGAGGAATGTCACATGACACGACCCGAGTTCCATTACTGGCTTAGTGACGTTGACCCCTGTGACACTGCTGACGTGTCCCACGACTCAGCAGTTCCATGATTAACTCCATTACCTCGATCTCTCTGTCTATTAAAACCTAATCAGACCATATAGTGTTGGAAGAATGATCTTTATTTATGGGACTGGGTAAAGAAATTGGCAATCTTAATGCTGCTTGAACTACTGCAAGGAAATGGAATAAAAATTCTTGTCTGTCGTCATTTTTTAACTCATTATAGTGACTGACACTTAGATGAGTATAGGTCTATGTTTTAGCTTTTCAAACTTGTTATTGTGAAAAAAAACCTTCTCAGAGAAAGAGCTCCTCTGAGTTCTTGATGAATTTCTTCATAGACTCTCTTCCAGACAGCTAAGCCTATGTCAATCATTAGGGGATTCATGACAAGAGTCCATTACAACCACCAAAAAAATTCAAGTGACAGAACTCATTCAGTGGTCTAGACCACATCCCTAATTAAAAGAAAAAAAAAAAAACGACAGAAAAAGAAAGTTTTCAAAAAAACTCACACATCAACACAGGCAATTACAATTTCTCTTTCAGCATGGCTTCTACGCCTCACTGAAACCACACAAAAAGCCATTGAGGCACGTGGCGGGACTCACACCATTAAATCACTGCCATCCCTCACCCTTCCCTGCAAAAGAAGTATGGATTAGTGCATGAATCTGATTTGCATTCTCAGGCCTGTACTTTGTGTGTGTGTGTGTGTGTGTGTGTGTGTTTGTGTGTGTGTGTGCGTGTGTCTGATGTGATATCCTCTAAATGTCAGATTTCGGCTATTTACAGCTTCAGTCTCTCTCCATTAAAGCAAATTATTATTGATTTGGGACACGAGGAATGAGAGCATGAGCAGCCTATTAGAAGTGTAGCTTCACATCACACATACGTACACACACACACACACACACACACACACACACACACACACACAAACATACAATGTGCCGTTTTGGGGTTGGGGTGTCTGTGGTTCGCAATAAAGATAAATAGGTGCACCAGAGATATCTTTCAATGTACTTGTCAAATTCATGGTAAAATAATGACAAGACAGCGACTCTCCACACTCTGAAGAATGGTTTACCGCAGCGCTTTCTATAATAAACGACAATTAAATGTATTATAATAATATCATACATTTACTGAACGTTATTTTAATGACCTAAAAATACTATTTTTGAAAGAATCTTTGGGTTTCCTGTTAATACTAGGCAGGCACAAGCCATTTGCTGGTCTGCTTGGGTTGCTAGTTGCTGGTCTGCTAGTTATGGTGCATCAGAGGGGGCAGACCCTTTGGGCCACTTACCTGCAGATCAAAGGGACGCTCGCAGACATGGAGAAGGATCTTGTTGATGTTTCGTTATCTAATGGCAATAGGTATTAGTGTATTTCGCACACACACACACACACACACACACACACACACACACACACATCACACAGATGCTGAAATTCAGCGTTAAGCAGCAGCACCACCACTACATCCCCATCCATAGAGGCCACCCAGCCTGGGAGAGCTCCCCCCTGCTAGGGGACTACAAAGGCGAGAGAGCCCAAGCTGTCCTCCTGTCTCTCTCTTTTCCACCCGCTGCCACTATGAACTCTGTTGTTTTGCCTTGAGGTGTTGAGTATCGCTTTTATGTTTGCAGGGAGCTGTTTGCGCGCAAGTCTGTTGTGTATTTGTATGTTTAAGGACATGGTTGTCTTTGCTCTGTGTGTGTGTATCTGAGTGTGTGTGTGTGTGTGTGTGTGTATGTGTGTACGTGTGTGTATGAGAGTGTGTGAGTGTGAGAAAGAGAGAGATTCTTGGCTGAGAATGAGTGGTAGGAAATCCATAGCTATGATTTGGGGCCCAAGGGATGAACTGGATGGACTCAGCAGCAGCAGAGAGTTGTATGTTGAATACTGATGGTTCACTGCTGGAATGAACACAAAGTGCATGTGTGTGTTTGCATGCATATGTGCGTGTGCTTGTGTGTGTGTGTGTATGCATGTGTAAGTGTGTGTGTGTGTGTTTGTGTGTATGTGCGTGTGTGAGTGTGTGTGCGTGTGTATGCATGTGTAAGTGTGCGTGACGAGGCATCATTTCAAAGCTATTCATGCTCACTTTTCCTCCTGGAATGTTCAAGGTTGAAGGAACGGAACAAACAGTTGATGTTAGGCTTCCCTATGGCTTGTTCTTTACATTGACATGTGTGTGTGTGTGTGTGTGTGTATGTATGTGTGTGTGCAAGGCATATGTTACTTTGAGAGTGGACATTAACATTTACTTCCATGATCCATGAGAATGCTAGCTCGCCCCTGTGACCTGTTTGGGCTTTAGTCTACCTGTCCCTGTCCCTGAAAAACATCTCCCTGACAGAGTGGGTTGTGGGGGGGTTAAGCGTCTCTTACACACACTCCGACATCCTCAAATGCAGCCGACCTCTCCATCATGGTAGAACTAGGGCTAGCGATAAGCGTCTCGAGCCAGCGGCTCTGTGCTACATTAAGCCTGGATCTCATATCGGAGCTGGGGTAGGCCACAAGCTGAAAATTGGCCAGGACGACCCATTAAGCGCCCACCCCCTCCACCTCCTTACCCACCTTTTATCTTTTTTTTTTTCCGTTCTGCATTCACTGCAATACAAATTACCTCCACCTGTGTTACGCTGCGGCAGGCGGCTGACGTACGTCCCACCGCCGCGACTGAGAAATGATTTTCGCTTCCAATGAGCGAAGTAATTCCATTTAGGCGGCAGAACGGGTGGATGAAAAAAAAGAATAATAGAAAAAAGAATCTCACTGTAATGTTAAAGACTATGACAGGGAGATTGAGAGAGCAGGCTGAGAGCGTGAGTGGAGGGGTATTCTTGAGAGGCGGTGTTGGTGGTGGTTATGGTAGGGTTTTGGAGGAGGAGGTGAGAAGGTGTTAGTTATAATTGATGGCGACTGTTTGAATATAAGATGAAGATTCATGGATGAGGGCTCGCGAGGGGACGAGGTGGGTTGTGGGCCAGGAAGAATGAGGCGTGGCAGGGGGGCCTTGGCAGCGGAGTTATTGATGAGACGGGGGCTTCGGCTGGCTTTTTCAAATGCCTCTAATGCCACAATGAATTAGCTCAATCACACCTGGCCTTAAAACAACCTACGTTTGAGGGTGCAGTATGTTTTTCACCCATGCTAAACTGACATCTTGATAAAATGACTCTCACAAACAGCAGCAATATCTGCAAAAAGTTTAGGTAAGACTTTACTTAATGTCTGTATCCATGACGCATTATAAAGATATTCAGAAAGGGTAATGAATAATAATGCCTAATACTTGTAAACATGAGTCAATATGACCATTCAAAAAGTTTGTGACTGCAGTTATTATGTTGAAAGTGTAAGTGTAAGCCCACCCTAGAGTATGAAATGTCATGAGTTGAAATGTCATCTTGACATGTCGACATTAAACTTGAAATTTTTAGAATAAAGTTGAAATATCATGTCGACTTTAATCTAAATATGTCGACTTAAAAGTCGACATGTCGACATTAAACTCGAAATGTCAAGAATGAAGTTAAAATTTGTTCAAACTTGTGCACTCTTGATGAAGAAAAACTCTGTTGGGTCTTGAAAAAGGCAGCCACATATTGACATGCAAGTAGTTAAACTAGACTTTTATGTAGATTACAAAATTCATGGACACCAGCACTATTGCTGAATTCTCATTTAACAATCATAGTATAATCTACATTACACCGAGAAAGCGAGGACAAAGGCATGTGCATAGCATGTGAGTGTGTGAGATCTGTTAATTGCGTGTGTCTCATGCTCAATGCATGAGACTTAAGAAAGCTATAATTGTCATACACATTCAACAGGCCTGTTTAAGTCCAAACGGCATCTAGGCTACGCCATTTACTCATTAATTTGCTAACCACAGGGGATTCTGTGGTGTTTATTGCCAGGATTAACAACTAAAAGTCAGGCATTTCATTGAACAATGCAGGGCTCTTTATTTGGCACATGTGGGGAGCATCTCATGTGTACCTCATGCGACCTAAACTAGCCTGTTGAGTGTGAAACTGAGAAATCTTTTTTTTTAAGTTTCTTTGTTGTAGGTAGGACACTGGAAATCAGGCTATTACTTGTTTTAACAAAGACATGTCTGTATATATATATATGACCTGGTCATTATAAGGCATTATGGAGGTGGAGGCAATGTGGGAGGTGATCTGTTCAGGTCATTTATCTGAGCTATGGTGGAAGGTCAGAGCCAGAGGGTAACTATTTCAACCAAGAAACTCTAAGAGTGTGAAGAACCCTATCTTGGGACGGCCAGCGGCTGAAGCCATGTTGACTGAGTAGAAACTTCGGGGATGATTTTGTGTGAGTGTGTGTGTGTGTGTGTGTCTGTGTCTGTGTGTGTGCGGTGAGGGGGTGATGGTCTCCAAATGTGGTTTGTTGCACCATCAGCAGCCCACCCTGCATCCACCAGAAATCATGAGCTTAGTGAGCTGAAGATGATGAGTTGGAGCAATTTCAGGATCAGCCCGTAATGCTGCGATCTGTCATTTCATTGATCTCTCCGAGGCATCCTGCTCCTTGCCCAGCACTGTGCATGGACAGATGCTGGATTATGTGTATGAGAAACGCATTTCAAAGCATTTTTTTTTTTTAGATCCGCTTTGCCTCTGTGATGGAATGACAAACATGACTTTCATAAGAAATTTCTTGTAACGCCACAGGTATCTTTCAAAATGAAATTTCTTATTCAGTTTTGGTTGTCCCGAGTGTTCTTGACATTCCAGGGTTAATTCGTTTGTATTCTACCAGGCCTTTTCTCACTGTGTCGCCAGCCAGACGATGAGCCTTTTTAATGCACGGATTATTCCCCCATAAACCACATAGAAATACTGTATATCTTGTCTTATATGGTCGCCTTCAACGCCAGCTGGTGCCATTAAAGCTGGGAAACAGTTTCTTCTGCAGTTAGACTTCTCAAAATGGGGTAGCAGGCTGGCAACCTTCTGCAAACATGGCTCTTGTGAGACAAATTTGTTTGCGAAGTTTATGTTCGGAAGGTCCATAGAAGAGACTGAATGTACCACACTGAGACATGTATCAGCTCTGCTTGTCCTCTAGATCGCTTGTCCTTTAGTTGGTGGTGTAATTTGAGTTTATTTAGTCATATAAATATAATGCATGCAACAGCCAGAGTGGAGTCTTTGCAGGGCAAGTTATGTGTGTTATTCTTTCTCAGATATATCCAGAGCAGGATGCAGGCCAGTTGTTAGATAAGCACAATCTTCTGCTCTGTCCTCATAAGTCTGAGTGCGTGTTTGTGTGTGCGTGTTTGTGTGTGCGTGTGTCTGATTTTGAGGGTGGTCTTCTAAACATCTAAAATATTTGGAGCTAACAAGTACATTCTTGCCAGTCCAGCATGTAAACAGCCGTAGAGCGACTTATGTGTGCTGCTCTCAAGTTGCATTCTCAGACACTGCAACCCGCGGCGACAACTTTCCCCAAATGCTCTTGTGATGCTTTCCCCCTCTCGTTTTGTGTTTAGAAGTGTTTCTAAAGTTCAAACTAAAGGTCGCATCTCCTCTCTCTATTGTTCTCCCCTGTTTCTCTCTCTGGGTGATTTAAGCCATTTTAAGACATAAAGCTGTCAGAGATCCCACTGGGTCACAGTAAGGGTCCTGCCTAAGTGGATTGGCCATTTTTATCCCATTTAATAACGTGATGGTCTCGCCTCCGTGGTGTGTGTGTGTGTGTGGTTGTGGGGGGGGGGATAGTGGAGAATGACTCAGCCTCTGGGAGGTGAGCTGGGGCTGGAGCTGCTGGGGTTGTTGCCGCTCAGCGATCCGAGGAGGCAGAGGGCAACCAGGGAGCATGGCGAGGGTAGACCCCTAACATGCTAGCCTCAACCCCCTACCACGTAGTATTACCACGAACACACAACACCCAAGCATAATGAACACGCCAGTCACTTAGCTGTGTAAAATGTGCATGCACACACACACACACACACACACACACAGACACTCAATCACAATCCACATCTCATACATGT
>PYXC01000948.1:795000-797500 GCA_015244755.2 Tenualosa ilisha
GTCAGGACCCAAAGTACTGTAGGTGTAGGCGTGTGTGTGTGTGTGTGTGTGTGTGTGTATGTGTGTGTATGTGTGTGTGTGTGTGTGTGTGTGTATGTATGTGTGTCTTTGTGTGTCTACAGGTATGAGTACAGAATGAGAGACAGACACATAGAGGGAGGGTGGTTAAAAGAGAGAGACCAAAAGGCAAAGAACACATTCCTTTGAGGTTTCCTCCATAGTCTTTTCTAAGTGGGTTGTATGTATTTGTCTGCAAGATGTGATTCCATGGAAGAATATTGTCCCTGACTGTAGGTCTTGAGGGTATTCACATCACGGATTTTATTTTTCTTCTTTTTCTCTTCCCTTCCTTTTCTGTATCCCCCATTTCTCTCCATCTCTCTCATCATCTCTCTCTCCCTCTCTCTCTTTCTCTCATCTGCTCTCTCTCTCTTCTCTCTATCTCTTTCAGGACAGGAAAGGCATAAATCCTTTTCATATCCCTTGCTTTTGATTTATCATTTAATCCCTACAGGTAGTCAAGCCGGTGTGCAGCACCTGTCTAGGGGCTATCTGCTCCCCTCCTTCATAGTAGGTTATTGTTTGCTGTACCACATGATTGACAGCTACCACTTCCCTGATAGTTGGCTACGTGATACAGAGCTAAGGGTTGTCCAAATCACATCCGATTGGGTAGTTTTTCTCTTTTTTTTTTTCAAAAAAGTGATTACAAATATGTTTCAAGGGTTTTCCTCTCCTAGTACAGAAGAATGAAGTCCAGGAGTGTGTGTGCAAAAATAGGATGACTATTTATGTATTTGTAATATTCATTTTTGGCAGTGTTAACTTTAATGAACCGTGGGAGATTTGTACTCTTCATGCACAGGCAGCTATTTTGCTGTTCTCTGCTTCTAAATACAGAAGGTGCCTTGAAGTGAGGAGGAGGGAAAGAATGATAAAAAGATGAGAAGAAAGAGAGAGATAGAGAAGAAGGCAGAGAGAGAGATGGTAGAGAGAGAGAGAGAGAGAGAGAGAGAAACCTGTTGATATTTCTCAGCACGGTGTTGCTCTCTGCATCGTGTCGCTTTGTTGTCACACATTGGCCCGGGGTCGGGGCGCCATCGATCGATGGTGCACAGGAGGCCCCCACTGACGGGCCCCTGTCAGGGCCGAACACGTCGGCGACGCACCGAGCTCGCTTCACCCTCCTGTGCCAGCTAATGATCTCACACACTTTGATTGACTCTTCATTAAAGGCTGATCAATCTGGCTGGTGGCGCCCTGGCCTTGGGCTCAGCTCCTGTGCAGAATTCAGAGTGGATTCTTGGGTCCTGTCTGCCTCAGTCCGTTCACAACATGGGCCCCACTCCATTTCCCTCTTTTCATTTAAATTTGTCTTTTTCTTTTTTTTCTTTTCTTCACTGTTTACCATGTCGAGTCATATAATCTTCCTGATTGCTATTGACAAGCACATCCATACATGGTATGCACAAAAACCAAAGATATCAATACAAGCTCACTTGGATCTACATGCCTATACCATATGTAAGAGACTGTTCTGAGAAAAACTGTGTAGGGATGAACGAATGCATACACTCCCATGTCTAAAATATGACCTACTTGACTGATTTCATTGTGTGACGTACATTCATATGCAAATAATATTCTTTTGTGATATTCTTGATATGTCTCATTCAATCTGTCATTCTTGGTCTGTAGGACATACAGTACACACACACACACACACACACACACACACACATGCATACTGTTTGCCAGTGACACAGATGAAGCTTGGATAAACACTCCTTTGTATGCCTCTGTGGCAGCACAAGCTGTGTATAATGATGAGGAAGCTGAAGTAGTTTGGAAGGACCCGGAAGGTTCCATGCCATTATGCCCGCAGGCAAGCACGGTCATCATCGTCTTTTTGCTGATATGCCATGGCTCAAACACACCTTAATCATGCAGACTGTCTTTCTTCTACAATCTCTAGTGGGCCCCAAACAAATTCTCTCTCCCTCTCTCTCTCTCTCTCCTCTCTCTCTCTCTCTCTCTCTCTCGCTGTCTGCATAAACCTCATGTCTTCGCCTTATTTCACTCTTACAATTCGTCCGAATCCTTTTTCTGTCAATAACATCTATACTTGAGCACACATATGCACACACATAAACACACACACACACACACACACACACACACACACACAAATAATGCAAATGCTGCAGCGGCATACACACTTGTGCATATATTTTAACACACTACATCCAGACATGTATTCACTGGGGAGGAAGAGAGGGGGAAAGAAGAAAGACAGAGAGAGTTTGTGTGAGCGAGAGAGAGAGAGAGAGAGAGAGTTTCATACAACTCCCTACAAAACATGACATCTTACATATCATCGCGCTTCTGTCATCACATCAAATCCAATCTCCACTTGGCTTGTAGAAAAACATATAACTATGTAACTAACTAAAGCTCCTCTGGATGACATAACGCATGGTAAACCATGACAGGCATCTAA
>PYXC01000948.1:802500-867500 GCA_015244755.2 Tenualosa ilisha
TGTGTGTGTGTGTGTGTGTGTGTGTGTGTGTGTGTCTGTGTGTGGATGCATGTGTGAGTGTGTGTGTGTGTGCATGTGTGTGTGTGTAAGTGTGTGTGCATTTGTCTGTGTGTGTGTCTGTGTGTGGACGCATGTGTGAGTGTGTGTGTGTGTGTGCATGTGTGTGCATTTGTCTGTGTGTGTGTCTGTGTGTGGACGCATGTGTGTGTGTGTGTGTGTGTGTGTCTGTGTTTGTGCGTGCATGTTAGGGGGTGGTGAGAGTATCTGATGCAGATAAGAGGCGTGTTCCTCCAGAGACAGTGGAGTGCTGCTCCCTGATGTGTCTGCATTTGCTATTTGCTGGTGTAGTTCTGTGGGCCACTCGACAAATTTCTGTCGGCATGCTAGTTGTAAATGGTGACAAGGAGGAGGTGTGATATGCATGTGTGTGTGTTTGTGTGTGTGTCTGCATGTGTGTGTGTGTGTGTGTGTGTGCGTGTGTTGGGTGGGGGGATGCTAGTGACGATGGCAGTCATCCAGCTCTCTGCTGGGTTTGTTTTCTTATTAGCGCTAGATTGATGGGAACAAGAGATGGCAGGATGGGCTAAAACGATAGGGGGTCATTGGGGGGGGTGGGAAGGGGGGTTGCTGCCGACATGTGGGTTTGTCTCAGTGGATCCGGCCAACACGCACCAGCAGTTTATGGCCAAACATCCAATCCCGTCTTGCCCAGCGGTTTAGTGTTTTGTTTTTTTCTTTTCTTTTTTTAGGGGGGTACGCCATTTTAATGATGCAGGCCTAATTGCAAAGAAAGCCACACGTACCTCCAAAATCTACGTCGATAGTTTTACTGCATGATTGGTTGTCTTATTCATTTCAAGAAGTGGGGGGACTCTCTACCCCCCCCCCCCCCCCCCCCCGCCCGGATCCAGCTCCCACTACACCCCTGGTCTTGCCACTATGAACTGTGGGTAGAACGACATGTCAGAACGTCTTATAGGTGTATCCCTCCTTCATTTGCCCACCATCGCCACGCCCCTCTGACCTTTCCGCAGTCATGAAGTCATGGACAGGGAGTCATGGACAAAATCAGCCCCATCAGATCATAAAGAAAATGGTTCTGATTGTTATTTCCACTGAATTGCCCTCTCTTTCTACACTCTAATGATGCATGAATGGATGTGTCAGTGCCCCCTCCACACACACACACCTCACTCACCTCACACTGTTCTAACACACACACACACACACACACACACACATGCACAAGTATAACTCAAGTGCAACCCAGAGCACTTGCTAATTCAGGGATTTTCATTTTGATAATGAGATTTAGTAATGGTTCAGCAGTGTAATGTTTGATGTGACTTTGATGGTGCTGCAAGACACATAAGAATATCAGCCCAACATCCAGCTGGTCAGCCAGGCAGGCAAGGGTGTGTGCTGTGTGTGTGTGCGTGTATGTGTATGTGTATGTGTTTGTTTGTGTGTGTGTGTGTGTGTGTGTGTGTGTGTGTGTGTGTGTATGACGGAGACCACCTTTCCCACAGTCCCTGTCGGGCTCCTTGTAAACTCATGGGAAGTTGCTATATCGCCGCTAACAGTTTCGCCAAACTCACCGGGGCCTTGGCTTGATTGGATCTGGCACAGTGCACTGACCAGGGTCTCGGAGGTGAAATTAATTTCTTACGGCAATTACAGACAGCGGGAAGTGATTACCGTCAAATTAAAAGGTGTGACAATAAAAACGTGCAATAATTGAACGATCGCCATTCATCAGAACGAATCCTCTGTGTGCCTTTCGCACAACAAATTGGACAATATTGGCTATGACACAGACATACCTGGTCCATGATTAAGGCACTAAATCAATTAAGATATTCAATCTTTTCCCGTGGTGCAACCCAGTTGTCATCCATTCAGCTCCTCTCTGGTTAAATGCCTTCTTGCTTTATTCCTCTGGGTCCCAGTCTGTTCCTAGACCAGTGCTTTTTGGTTTTCACCTATCTAGTGAGGCAGCTAAAATGCACAAAGGCACAATTAGGGCCTACAGTGGCAAAAAAAAAAATCCTGTAATATCTGAGAGAGCTAGATAAATTTAATTTTATGATTTTTGTGGGCAGAATGCTGTTTTAAGTACTATCTAATGGTTTAACATACCTATCTTTTTATTTTGCAGTAAATAACTGTGTAATTACTAATAATTTTGCTAAAGGGAACAAGGGAACTCCTGTTATTACTCATACACGTTTTTATTATTATGATAATTGCTCTCTGTGGAATCTCTGTACTAGGAGTCTTTGCTGAGATTTTTTTTTTATTTTTTTAATGGAAGGTCCCATTCATGTAATGTAATCCTTATAGAAAATAATTGAAACAGACATGTGACTGATTCATCATACAGATATTTCCCCTTGGGCTTTTACACGAGAGCTGCATTAAGCATTGCATTTATTAAGTGTTGTCTTTATGATAGAGAGGACATTTGCTGCACACAATTGTACTATGCCGTGTTCATTATGCTACCCTTATTAGCAAGCACAGAGGATGCCCGAGCCGTGTACCTCTGTATGGAGGGAAATGCAAATGTAGCAATTTATATTTTTTGTCTGTTTGTTTTAACAATGCAGTCAGGCCAGCTTTTGCCATGTTTCATTGCATTGTACATATATTGACTGTATCCAATCCCAATATGTGCATATCTGATGAGACAAACAAACAGATCAACAAAGCTAGAAACAACAGAGGATCTTAAATTAGGCCATAAATGTATTTATCAAAACACTCGCGAGCACAGCTCCCTGAATAAACAGTGGCAGTGGAGTCGTATTAAACATTCAAATGATGAGTGCTGTGGCTGGGATGAGTTTGATGAGACTGTTTACATGTGGCCCAATGTTTACATGTGGCCCCTCCTCCCATTAGAAATTTCTTCAATAAAGCCCCAGTGACAGACAATGCAAAAGTCTCACAGTCTTGCATAGGCAACGGTATACATTTAAGATGTGAACAGCTCTGCATTAAGAGAGCCTTTTTATGTTCTTTGCCGACTAGTTTAAATCTACACAAAGTTGTGTTTTTACAACAGTGCTGTGGATGTGTCTCACTTGACCTTCGCTGGACACGTGACATTTGCTCTAGACTAGACAAAGACTTTACTTTTCAAAGTAGAGTTAACTGCATCGGGGTCCCTGTTTACTGTGGGTCCTTTTTTTTTTGTCTTTTCTCTTTGTGTGATTGGAAACTCGCAGGCCACTCGACTTACGCAGAGTAACGTGATAATTTGCCATTAGCTGTGGCAACAATGCTCCTTTTTTATCGCACAGGAAGCAGCTGTTTGTATTTAATTCATTACTGTCACTCTCTGCAGCGCTAATTTTTCTCTCTCAAGTGTCATCCCCATGATTAGTGGTGGTTCACAGGGCTTCTCAAAGACAGCCGCTCCCACACACACACACACACACACACACACACACACACACACACACACAGCCTCCTGCCCTACCTTCACCAGCTAGAACTTCATGATAGTTACTGTAAGGTACTGATATTGCGGGACTTCCCATAGCAGGGAGGCAGAAACTGTGCCCCCACCCCCACCCCCACTACCCCCCGTGCCAGCGGTGGTCGAAAACTTTGCCTGCGGCGCTCGCTCATATTAAAATGAGTGCTCAAACGCAGCTTAATTTATGGCGCTCTTCAAATTGTTTCCCTCTATGGATTTTTAATATCTGCCTGTGACAGCTGGTTTTCAGCAAATATGCACGGCGTCATGTTGCCTGCCACATGGAGCGTAACAAACAGATTGCGTTAAATAGTGACAGTGACATTTATATTGTTTTCCGCAGCGATTAGAATGCGGAAGTAGGGCTGCCAGTGGCCCTTGGCCCCAGCGCCGCTGTGTTTTATTCTCCTGGAAACTGATAATGATGAGGTCGAGGAACACCACTGGCACCCATCAGTAAGGAGTCCCATACATACCAGCTATCTAGCCTACTACTGCCCCCAATCCGATTCAGCCACTGTGTCTAGCTTAACTTACCCAGGTTTATCACTTAACCAGCTACTTGGAATAACCCCTGGGTGCCAGGCAGCGTACCCAGAATGCCCAAATTGGCTTTCACCCAAAGCCCTCAAACAGACCCTCCTTGACGGGGGAAACTGCAGGGGAGGGCTAGGGTTAGGGTTTTGTCTGATTTTCCCAAATATAACTGACTTTAACTCTTTATTTCCATTAATGGTGCATCTTTCCTGTTGTTGCATTTTCTTGGATATGGAATGAAAAAATATAATAAAATAATAATATTACTAGTGTTCTGATTCCACTCTAGGACTCAAATTCCTGATGTTCTGACGTCTAGGTTGTTTTTGATATGTAGGTTTTGGAAATAATCATTTTTTATTTGTATTTTATTGTATTGCTAACTACAGAAATAGTGCAGTTGGGTGTGTCTATCATAGAGATTTTAGTATTTATTGTTCCACTGCTAAATTTGGTTAGCGTAAGCTGCCTCCCTACTGAGACTGTTAGCATATGGCAGACAAGCTAACATTAGGTAGCACACGTGGCGATCACACCTGGCTCACTGTGTTGCTGAACTGCAACTTGCCCTTCCTGCATCTGATCACAGAAATTGCTTAGGGCTGCTTGACTAGTGCCAAAACTCTGAGAGACAGTCATTCGCTACCAGAAGTCCACACAGCTGCGGCCTGGTCTGCATGTTATGCTTCCTGTCCCCTGGACACGGAACTCGCTCTGTGCAGCATGAGAGATGTCTGTCGTTACCAGAGGGCCTCTTCTTGGTCTGCAGACTGCCAGACTCTCCCGTGTCGTATCAGAGAGATAGCCAAGGACTAGAGATCAGCTGTGCTTCCAGGGCGCTGCTGGTATGGCGCTTTGGGAGGCCAGAGTTTTGCCAGATTGGTTTCTTCAAGAACACGTATTGTTGTCTGTGTTGAGAGCTACCATCATAGCCTGCCCAGGGATGTGCTGACTCATCCACTGGTTATTAACCTCTCAGAGTCTATTACTAGATTGTTTTAACTGTAAAGTAACTATGACCAGAACCAGAGACCATGGAGATTATTGTGACTGATTAATTGATCTATTAATTGATTCACTGACTGATATGTTTATTTACTGATTGATTAATTAATCAAATTAATTGTCTTGTGTCCCAATATATGATGCTTTGGATTCCCTCTTCCTCCCTCTCTTCCTTTTTTCGTTCCCCACAATGTGTTGCTCCCTCAGTTCATATCTGGCTCACTCAGATTGAGTGTCATTAATCCTCTCTGTTGGAGTCGCAGTCACAGCTTGGTTAATTAATTCTTCGTGCTAGACGAGCCTGACAATCCTTGTGTCTCATTATCCTGAGGAAGAGAAGGGGTTGGTGTGTGTGTGTGTGTGTGTGGATGGATGGATGGATGGATAGACGGCTGCCATGCACAGTTGTCATGCCGATTGATATTCTCGCCACGATGTCCGCGACAGGCATGCAGACTAGTCCTGACAGAGAAAGAGAGATATCTGGCCCGGAGGTGAGGTCTTGGGACAGGATCAGCATTCTCCTTGTGTCCGCTTAGGAGATTCGGGTTCCCTCAGTTCCTCCAGCTGCTTAATGGTCGTGGAGTTTAGCTTACTAAAGGCTACTGAATCTGGACTGTCAAAACACTGGGAAGTGTGTGTTGAAAATGTGTGTGTGTCTGTGTCTGTGTGTGTGTGTGAGTTAGTGTGTAAAATGAAGACTTCTCAAGAACTCAGTTATTTAAATAATTGTGAATTGACTAGATCACCATGCATTTATTTCCTCTTAGACTATTGAAATGTATGAAAATAATTATACTTTTTTGGGTCTAGTTAAGGATTGATTAGGTAAGGACTTGATGTCTAAATTTACCCCCCAAATAAGGCATCTGTTTGTGATGAAAGCAATTAAATTGGCACAGATGGAGTGGTTTATCAAGAAAGGTGTTCTCGCTCCACAAAAATGTTTAACATCACCTCTTTGAACAACAAGCAGATGCTTTTGAAATCATTGTGTTTTTTTTTTGTTTGTTTTTTTCACCAAATATCCCGCAAAGACCAGAGCAAACCTGACATTGTTGTAATTAGTATACAGCTGTCTGGAGCTCACCGCTAACACAGTCGGACTAATCTAGCAAAACAGAGAGGCTCTATGTGTGGATATCTTTTTTCCTATGGTATCCCTTTTGAGGCAAGACTGCCTTGCCCGCCTTCCTGTTTGTTTGCAGCAGCACTGCAACTCTTGTGCTTATACGTGGGTCCTTTGAAGATGTCTCTCTGTCTCTCTCTCTCTCTCTTTCCTTGTGCATGTGAGAGAGAGAGAGTGAGTGAGTGAGAGATGTGTGTGTGTGTGAAAGAGTATGGGTGAGTTAATGTGTGTATAGTGTGTGTGTGTATGTTTGAGCGGGGGGGGGGTTAGTGTATGTGTGTGTTAATGTCTGTATGGTGTGTGTGTGAATGAGGTTTAGATCCTTTAAAGGATCCCCTGGCACTGGATCTGACTGACAGCTGGTGACTATTTCCCTCATCTCTTTCTCTCCCTCTCTCTCTCTCCCTCTCTCTCTCACTCACTCACTCACTCACTCACTCTACATCCCATTGGATCAAACCCTCACCTTCCTGCCTTCTTCACAGAGACACTCATCTCCTGTCTATGAAAGCATCATCCAGAGCCTCGCACTCGAGCTACTTAGAGCGGGTATCAACTCCTTAAGAGTCTATTTCAGCTCCTGCCCCGTCATTTCAGTCTTGCTCCCATATAAACAAAGTCTCTTTTGGCACAGAAATCATTTTTGTCACCACTGTGCCACTGTGCCGAGTGGCCGCTTCTTTCGTTCTTTTTTTTTTCTCTTTTTCTTTGTTTTGGTGCTGGGATAAGGCATTTAAGCTCGACATAAAATCAGAGGAGGCATTACATCAAATCCATTTCAAGAACTCGAGTGTCAAACGGGGCCTGAAAAGATTGTACTTAAAGAGGAAATGATGTAGCCATTTTTTTTTTATTATTTAACGACATGTATTATGGATATACACACTAGTAAGGGATGGTAAAAAAGTCCTCTTCCTCAAGCCTTTGAAAAATCGCGTCAGGGAGTCCAATAGATTACAGTGCTCTCCGAGCAGTGAGGGCTCCATCCATCAGAAGGGCAAGCCATTTAGCTTCTCCCGGCACAGAGCAGCATCCCTGGGCCCCAGGAAGGACCACCAGGGCACCCTGGCCCCAGCGGTGCTGGGAACAGCACTTTATCGCCTCCCCTGGGAGTCTGAAGCACCACTCTTTATATCTGTCATCAGTAAGCCTGGCCCTGAAGTAAGGAGTGTATTAGTTCATGTACTGTGCCAGGGACTGGTGTGTGAGTGCCTCTGTGAGTGTGTGTGTGTGTGTGTGTGTGTGTGAGAGAGAGAGAGAGAGTGAGAGAGAGAGTGAGAGTGTGTGTGTGCGTGTGTGTGTGTGTGTGTGGCCTATGCCTTTGGCTAGTGGAGACACCTCCTGCGTTTTTGGTCTATGTCACCCGAAAAGCTTATTTTGTTTTCGTTGACGAGAAAAACATTTTTCTTTTTTTTTTTTTTTTTTGCCATAGACTTCAATAGTAAAATTTCCCTTGTTTTCCCTTTTAGATTTGGTTACTGACAGTGCCAATACAATGCAGAGATACTTGTGTAGATAAAGGCTGATGCGAGACTCGCTTGGCTGTCCGGTGCAATAAAAATCACACCATGTATCAGTAACAAGCTGCAGTCACTCGAGTGCTCCCATGTGTACGGAACAAAACGCAAACAGGTTTTATGTGGGTAGATGTGGCATAGTTTTAGTTTTCTCTCCTTGTGGTTGTACTATAGTGTATCTCTTATCTGAGATGTTTCTTGTGCAGTGCGGTATTTTGAAGCAAACTGTGGTATTTGTTTATTAGTATATATAAGTATATTAGGCAGTGTTTTTGGAGCGCTTTGTTCTTGATATTTGCCTTAAATTATTTTCCAGCAGATTCACTGACACTTTGCGTTTAATCCTCAATTCTGTTCACTCTGACTTTCACAGACCAGTTTGACTTAAGCATGGACAGTTGTATTTGCAATTTTCTCTCAGCCGCATTGCAATAATACAACATATCGATAGACCTAGTAGACATGCATCACCATGGCTTACATTTTGTCTTCAAAATAGTCAGGCAACATTTCAACCTGGAAAAATGTAGCACGTAATTCCAACGCCTCCCTATGTAGGATCTGCCATGCTGGGTACTGGCCTTATTTCCTCAAACCGACTTGTGTAGAGAGAAGGCTATATTCCACAGTATGCCCTACTAGTATTATCCCATATTCCAAACACAAGACTATGAGGGTGGCAGTACCATACTTTGACAAAGTCTCCACCAGCACTTGACTATGGAAAACCACTCTGACCAGAAGCAGGTGTTTTAAAGTCATTTGGCGACTTTGGCCCCATTTTCCACCCATGAGAGAGAGAAAAAAATAATACTGCTTTTGAACATATTTTTGCGATATAAAATCATTGTGTGGAGAGATTGTGCAGCCAGTAGGCCATAGCTGATCTCTCTCTCTCTCTCTCTCTCTCTCTGACTTTCTCTCACACAGATAGGTATAGCTGCAAATGTATGCCAATGAGAAAATGGAATGTACAAATTTGATCTCTTGTGTTGTCGGGACTGTTTAATGGTGCGATTATGACACATTTGAGTCCCTCTCAGCATTCCATTTGTGTCCTCCTTTATGGCTAAGCTCCGACAGAGCTACTCTTGATGGTAGCTCAATGTATGATGTGTTCGCAAATAGTTAATAGCATGGGATGGGTGTGAGTTCTCACTTTACACTTCTCTCTCTCTCTCCTTCCTAATCTCCAACAAAAGGTGAATTTTTTTTTTTATTAGACATTTTCTCGTCTTCATGATACGGACATGTGAGTCCATATCATGCGAGGCTTGTGAGCAGTGGCGTGTCCTCTTCTCTGCGCTTCCTCCGGATGGAGAGGACGGTTGTAAATGACGGCACTGATGCTGGCTTCCCCTCAGAGGGACCGGCTGTTAGTGGGGACGTAAGCCCGCAGCTCCCTCTGATGCACGTGTGGTCGAGGCAGACTTCCTCTGTTAGTCCTTCCTCTCTCTCTGTCTGTCTCATTTTCTCTTTGTCTGTCTCTCTCCTCTCTCTCTCTCTCTGCTTGAGGCTTGAGAAATCCTTTCTGTAGTGATGTGAATTCAGTGAGTCCTCTCAGTTCTCTCTCTCTCTCTCTTTCTCTATTTTCCAAAGGATGCCAAATTATCAGTGGGACTTGGTGTGTGAATTCATGCTGAAAGAGTAAACTTTGATCGTGAAGACTTGGGTCTCTTGAAAGGGGTTAACATTACACGCTGCCTGAATGCTAGACATATTGTGGTGTAACCTGATATACTTTCTATTCCAAAGAAACTAGCTTTGATGTTTCAGAGTAAATTAAACATATAGCACACTTGGATGCACATGGATCCTACTCTAGAAGAATGTGTAGTATCCTGTTTGACTCATGTCTACTGACTATGGTAAAGCTTTAACATTCAAAATCAAAACTACTGAAAATAACTTTTTGGTTTTTTACATATCCCTTGTGCTTTTTTCCTAAGATATCATGGCATATTTTCATTTACCACAGTTCTCTGCTGTGCTGATCTTATCTTTGTGCCAGATTCTCTCGCCACATATCAAGCTACATTTACAGCACCCTGGAAGAGTTTTAGGCACAACATTTTCAGTAGTCCCATTAAGACCATCTCTAACTCTCACTGACTGTATTCACATATTATAACAAAATACAGGAAATATATGTGTTTCTGTGGTCATAGGTTGAATAATTAGCAATATGAACTCATAGAGTTTCGTTGTGCTGTATCTTGAATGTTATCCTCTTTTGTAAGTAGGTTTGGATAAAAGTGGCTTCTAAATGCATAAATCCTTGTGCTAACATAGCCAGGATAATTTCAGGTGTCCAGGCAATCAGGCTAAGACTGAGCCATTAAGGCAGCATAGTTTGGGGGTCCCACGATGTCAGCTTGATTAAGCTGTGAATAAATACATTTATCTTGGCTTTGTTGCTAGGTTGAGTTGCCTCACACTCTAGTGACAAACACACACACACACACACACACACACACCACACACACACACACACACACACACACACACACACACATTCATGGAGTAATGAACTCACAGTTTAGATATAAATTCAAAATCTGGTTTCTGCCTGCAGGGCAACATTGAGCATGGAGAGAGAGAGAGAGAGAGAGAGAGAGAGAGTGTGTGTTTGAGTGTTTAAAAGCCTCAGGGAGCAGGCCTTGTTTGACTGATGGTGTTGTAAGTTGCTAATTGCTCTGGAGTTTGAAGGGGGGAAAGGCTCCTGTGAGACCCTGGTGGGCGCTTTGTACAGCGGGGGAAAATTGTCCCAGGGTGGGCAAGTGGAGAAGACAGGTGCATGTGTGTGAACGTTGGTGTGTGTGTGTGTGGCGTGTGTGTGTGTGTGGCATGTGGAGTGTGTGGCATGTGGAGTGTGGAGTGTGTGTGTGTGTGTGTGCATGTACTTGTGTGGACAAAGGACTACTGAGGTGGTTGCAAACCAGAAAAGCAAAAGAGGAGAACTGCCTTATCAGTTACTGGTACTTCTGTGTGTATGTATGTGTTTGTGTGTGTGTGTGCGTGTGTGTGTGTGTTGGAATGGGTATTGTTTCAGGTCTCTGTGTATGTAATGTTAACTTTTCAGGCACATCTGAAAGTATGTGTGTGTGTGTAAATGTGTAAGTGTGTGTGTGTGTGTGTGTGTGTGTGCGTATGCATTTTCTGTAGATGTGTTTTGCGGACTGTGCCCATTGTATGCTTGTGGGATACCCCTAATTGGGAAAGGTGCGTCAGCGTTGCCAGGCTCAAGGTCGGAGCAGCCGCTAATCACATTATACATGCTCGGTGGCAGAAGAAGGGGATAGAGTCATCAGTGGCATTCATCTCTCCTGGGGTTTCATGCCAGTCAATATTAAAAAATCAAATGGAGAGAAACAGACCAGGGTGGCGGGGTGGGGGGGTTGGCAGAGATGGAAAAGACTGAAGAGAGGCGAACAGATGCTTTTTGTTTACCTCCCGCCTGACTAGCACCGTCTCTCTCTCTCTCCCTTGCTCTCTCTCTCTTGCTCTCTGTCTGCCTTTCTTCTTTGCAGTTGTGAGGAATTGATCTGCTTGCTTTCTAATAACAATTTCGGGAGTGAAGGAAATTAAATAGTGTCAAAGTAAACAATATTATCCATAAAGAGGCTGAACAAAGCAAAGTAATCCTTTAATTAAATTAGGCAAATTACAACTGAAATCCAGACTTTTTTCAACGCTCTCTGTATGTCTCTCTCTCTCTGTTTCTCTCTCTATTTCTGTTTCTCTCTCTCCTTGGTGTTTGGTTGCTAAGGAACAGCGAAACAGCTTTGCAATGGTTTTTCAGCCATGCTTGATGTTGCCATGGACAGAGGGACAGAGGGATGGGCACGCACACACATACACACACAAACATACACACACACACAGAAGCCTCCAGAAGTCAGTCCATAACCACTGCACATTCAAAGCTATGTCAGAACCCCCCTCAAGTTTCACTTAAGCTTATCATGCTTTTTCCACATTAACATAGTTACAACCCATTCAACATTCAATCTTGGACACTCTGTAAAAAAGACATGAGGAGAGATTGTTCAATGGGAAATACAAGAGTTGTTGTTATTGGAGATGGAGATGCAAAACTGACATTAGTCATAGTCAGTATAGAGGTGTAGAGAATGATTTAGATGTCTCCTCATCTAACCTAAAATAGACTGTTTCAGTCCCACTCATTGCCAAATGGGATTTTTATTTGGCTTAGGCTGTTAAGACTGTCCATTAATGGTTGTTATGGGTTTGCTAGCTATGAATGGTACAGTACAAAACCAGTCTCAGATATGAAGATATCAATCAGTGAAAAAAGTTTTAGGCAAGTTCACTTTTTATGACCTGTTAGTTAGTTGGTATACCAAACATAATGTGGACTCCTACCACAGAATTATTTTTTTTCTTGAAAACAAGCTGCGAGACAATGCAGTTATTTACCCATCTGCTCTCCTTAGCCAGTCCAGCCATCTTCACTGTTGCCATCTGGAAACCACCAATGTCTAAAGAAATGCCGCACAAAGAGAATTTGGCATTCAAAAGAGACACAACTGTAATTTATTTCAACCATAATTAATAGGCTTTTTCATCTAAATGATTGGCATGGTATAATCATGATAATTATAGAGGCGGTTATCCTGTCGCCATTGTTTGATGTGTCAAGCAAGAGGCTGTGTGGGCTCAGAACCGTTTTGATGTTTTGAAAGAGGTTACCAGCTTAACTTCGCTGAAGGAGCATCAGACATGACGTAACAGGCAAATTACACCTCTTTAATTCAAATCCTGGAGTCCTGTTTTAGACATGACATGCCTGTCATCTACAGTGTTCCCACGTGACTGACCCAGTATATAGTGACACATATCAGCTAGGGACGAGTACTGAGAATAGTAAGCATGTATCCAGCTGATTTAAAGCAACAGCCCAGAGTCAATCAACCCATTGCCATGTTGTTTGTGGTTGCCAAGCGCTGTTGGTAGGAATAAGAAGAAGAATATTTGGCAAAACGTAGACAGAATAGCGAAACGGCAGCCAACACTAACTAATGAGGGCAATAAAACTTTGTTTCCGTGTTATTTTTACTGTGCCCTGTTCAGTTAACGTTAGCTGCAGGTTCCAAAGTTTGTCGTTATTGTACCTCCCAACAGCACTCTGCAACCTCACAGAACAGGAATATACGTTGATTGACTCCAGCCCTTTCCGTTAAGTGAGAATGACTTAGAAAATGGTCAAAAAGTCCTCTATTTTTTTGCAGGCTGTAGCATATCCAGAGGCTTCCATCTGACATTAGCATGACATATCATGCTAAGGAGCATATGTCCTTTTGATTCATGTCCTGTATGTCCATAATGATGGTGTTGATGTGTCAGTGATGAAATGAAAACTCTAGCCCTGTGGACAGATGTCTTTTCAACCATCTTCCAAAATTAGCTGAAGGAAAGAAGGTATAAAATGAATCTCGAGCAGCGCTGTTCAACCATCTGTCATAATCTAACAGCCAGTCTCGTGTCTGCACTCACCATGTATCTACTTGGGAGTCTAGTCAGAGGACACAAATCAATAGTATGTCCTAGTTCCTGTAAATGCCACTCGTTCTGTACAGGGGAAGGCAGGTGAACATGGTGTCCATGTTATGTGGCCAATCACAGTTAGCCTGGGCCTCTGCCTGTGCAGGGTCTGGAGGTTAACATGAATGACAGTTGACAGCTGTCAGTGACACTAGCATGCTGAGTCGAAGTGGCTCAAATGAATTTTTCATGGATGGCAGAGGCATCCTGGGACCTGAGCTGTGATCAGGCTTTTTGGCATTGGTTAGCCCTCAAACCAGTCTCCCTGTCTATCTCGCTCGCTGTCTCTCTCTCTCTCTCTCTCACACACACACATGCACACACATACACACACACACACACACATCCTCGTACAAAGACATACACATACCGCACACACACACACACAAACACACACACACACACACATACATACACACACACATCCTTGTACAGATACACACACACACACACACACACTCACTCCATTCCATGGAGTAAACCTGTCTACTGGCTTCACTAATGACAGCAGGCATCGAGCAAGGGGGGGATTGGGTGTCAGCATGATTGATACGAGCGTCAGGCCAGAGGAGTTTTTCCGTCTCCAGGGCCATTATCTCTCTAAATGATATCACGCGGCCCTGATTAGACGTCCTTCTCCACTGTGAGTTTAACGGCCGCCGTGATCTTGGCAAGGAGGGTAAAAGAAAGTTTTCCCCATGTGTGGCCCTGAGCTCAGAACAAACCGCATTCTCTTCTCCAGAGCCATTGCAGATAAGCCTGCGAAAAGTGCAGTCTTCTACTTTTGAAGGCCGCTACCTTATAGGCTGTCACTGTAAAGAGAATGAAGGTATGGTTATCACTCTACACACTCTACTCTCACACTCTACACTCACAGACTCGCATAACGAGTGAGTACTTATATGACAGGGTGTCAGATGAATAAAGTGGGTTGTCGAGTGAGTCGATAAATGTGTCGATTTGAAGAAAATCATCGCTTATAGGCATAAATAAAAAATCAAATGAACCTGTTCCCTGTCTTTCCTTACAGTCAATTCGGGAGGTGACAGGCTATGTGCTGGTGGCACTGAACCAGTTTGACTACTTGCCATTGGAGAACCTGCGCATCATCCGCGGAACCAAACTCTACGAGGGCCGATACGCACTAGCCATCTTCCTCAACTACCGACGAGACAGCAGCTATGGCCTGAGACAGCTCGGACTGCAGAACCTCACAGGTGAGCCCCTATACTTAGTTTTTCTTGATCATCATTTGGTTTCTGTCATCAATAAACCATGAACTGCAGTAGAAATGTTTAATTAAATTCTTAAATTTTACGCTCAAATATTTTAGCTCACAGTGAAAACTTTTAGCAAGGTCTTAGATATTAATTAGCTTGTTAGGGCCATGTCCAGATGGTGAAGATTTCTAAACTTTAAAGCAAAAATCAAGATTCTCACTCCTCAAACTTTGTCCAGCCAAAGGATAGTCATGTGCTCCTAGCAGTGAAAAATCGGATGAATAGCTAGTGTAGTTCTCATACAGAAACATGTTTCTGTCTGTGTCAATGGGTGCCCGCAGACACACTGCATTTTGCATTGGTTGCCACATTGTTGAGGTCAAGTTCTGTGTTTTCATGCCAATAAGATTTTATTTGATCCCTCAACAAGGGAAACAGCCCTATATATGAAGACAGTTCAAAGATAGAAATGTACTGTATTGCATTAAAAAATAAAACAAAACTCTAAAAGTATACATCAGTTAAAAGTGGTTGCATTTCAAACTGACAAAACTTTTTACTTAATATTACTCTCACAATTCACCTGCCAAGTGTCTGTGGAATAAATGGTTCAATAGACATACAGATATAACTTATATTTCTTGCTTTATTACCAGATTCAGTTCCCTTGATTCATAATACAGTTAAGAAAGATCAGTAAACAGGAAGTTTAACAGGAAGTCAACAACAAAATGAACAAAACTTGGCAATAGGTTGCTTGAAAGGCTCTATTTGGCTGTCGATGACCTTCAGGAGGACTTAGGAGCAACAGATCTGCACAGATATTCCCTTCATGGAGGATTCATCAGCTTTCATGCATCATCACAAAATTCAACACTTGGGTCCCTCTCAAATTCTCTTATCATCTAAGTCTTATCTTCTTTCACTGTCCACTTTACCTTCACCTCATTGGAAAATGCCATAGGGGTCAAGGAAAGATATAACGATGACTTCATGAGGATTTAGTAATAGACAACAGCAGTTTTAAGAGAATCCAAATCCAGGGGAAGGCTGGTGTTATTGACCTGTGTCAAGGTGATAGGTTGTTGTTTAATAGTGGAAGGAACTGTAAGCCTTTTCATGCCTCCTCTCACTTCATAGGAAACGCCAGTGTACACTAAGTGTACTGTAAGCACTGTATGCTTAAGGAGGTTTGAAAGGAAGCATCGAAGCACCGTTCCTAAGCATTTAGGAACAAATGGCCCTTGCCACTAAATAATTTCAGTCATTTCAGGTACTTCACTCAGCAAAAAAATCCAAAATGAGTGTAGATGTTTGCTGTCTTACTATTACATTAAGTAGAAAGCTGGAGAATAATAATTTGGCATTAGTTTCAGTTAATTATTCATTCATTTGGCTGACATTTTTATCCAAAGCAAGTTACAGATGACAATTATTACAGGGCCAGTCTCCCCAAAGCAGCTTAAGTGGCATCCAGCACCATCACTGGGTTCATCTTGGTCAGACCAAGAGAAATAATTTTGCAGTAAAGAATGGGTGAGAACTCAAACAAGACTCAGATCATGACTCTTTGTTGTTGGACAACTACATGTAAGCTACTCTATCTATAGGTATATGTGTATTCATGTTTGTGTGTGTGTGTGTGTGTGTGTGTGTGTGTGTGTGTGTGTGTGTGTGTGCATGCGCATTTGTGTTTGTGTGTGTGTGTGTTGTGTGCACGCACGTGTATGTGTGTGTGTGTGTGTGTGCATGCACATTTGTGTGTGTGTGTGTGTGTGCGCGCGCGTGTGTGTGTGTGTGCATGCGCATTTGTGTGTGTGTGTGTGCACGCACGTGTGTGTGTGTGTGTGTGTGTAATGCAAATGTGATGAAACAAATACTGTAATACTGACCAAAAAAGGATCTTGTTTACTACTCTTGCTTACTAGTTTCACTGCACTCAGACACACAAAGATAATTCAGTTTTAATCTTGTTTATCCTCTTACCATAAATCATGTGCTTTTAATCATTTTGCTACAAATTATCCCTTTTGTCATTAAGTACTATAGTCTTGCCCTATCCTGCAGTTCATGAAGGCCTTATCCTGCTGTTTCTAAGAAATGGTACAAGTTATTTCTTCACCTTATAAGCTCTCTTTCTACAGGCGCTTGGGGGAGGAACAGAAAAGGCCTGTTTTATGATGATAACAAAGACATGCCAAATTCACGCTGAATTTTACTAAACGATTTGAAGCATCACCCAAAGTCTCAGGCCATTTCTTCTCAAGTAAATGGTTTGTGTTAGACCTGCCTTTGTACCCACAGCAACCAACAAATTAATAGGTCTTTTAATTAAGGGAGAAAATGTAAACCATCATTCAAAAGAACAGCACTGGCACACGTCTTTTTTGTTTTTTTTTTCTTTGACAAATTAATCCAGCCGTTTCGCTACAAAGAAACAGAACGGTTCGGGAAAAGTCACAATGCGTTTTCATTAATTACATTATAATTTACTGCAGGCACCTAAAATAAGTTCTGTGAAAGCTCTTAAAAAACATAAAGTGTGTGCATGTGTGTTTGTGTGTGTGTGTTTGTGTATATATACAGTATATGTGTGTGTTTGTGTGTGTGTGTGTATATACAGTATATCTGTGTGTTTGGATGTGTGTGTGTGTGTGTGTATATACACTATATGTGTGTGTTTGCATGTGTGTGTGTGTGTGTGTATACAGTATATGTGTGCGTTTGCGTGTCTGTATGTGTGTTTGTGTGTGTGTGTGTGTATATATACAGTATATGTGTGTGTTTGCATGTGTGTGTGTGTGTGTGTGTATATACAGTATATGTGTGTGTTTGCGTGTGTGTGTGTGTGTGCATACAGTATATGTGTGTGTTTGCATATGTGTGTGTGTGTGTGTATACAGTATATGTATGCGTTTGCGTGTCTGTATGTGTGTTTGTGTGTGTGTGTGTGTAAATACAGTATATGTGTGTGTTTGCATGTGTGTGTGTGTGTGTGTCGCTGTATAAAGGTACATGTACATGTATGTCTGTGTGCTTGCTTTAAACAACACATGAGACTACTTAGAAGTAGTGGTGTCTGTGCATGTGTGTTTTGTAATTGCATAAGTGTTAGATAGTATCTGTGTGTGGGTGTACACGCGCTATCTACTCATAACTACAATGCTCCGCTGATTTGCGCGAGCAGTCACGTCAGTAACCAGCAGCTTAGCTTTGGGTAAACAGGATACTGAAGCCTAAAGTGAGCCAGCTGCATGATGCCTCACTCTGACAATAATGAAACATGGTAAATAAGCTCGTTGGGGGGTCTTGTGAGTAAACAGCTCCCCGTTGGGATCTGGCCTACAAAGCCCCTCATATTATGCAAAGCAGTGCCTGAGATCATTCCCTAGCAAGACGTGTCCTTGCATCCAATTGCAAACTCAGGGTTTGTGTGTTATGTTATTATCAGCATGTGCGTGTGTGTCTGTCTATGTGTATGTGTGTGAGGGAGAGAGATAGAGAGAAAGAGAGAGAGAGAGGAGTGGTTAGCAGAAATGTCTACCTCTATGTGTGTGCATGTATGTGTACGAATGTGTGTGTGTGTGTGTGTGTGAATGTGTCGGTGCGTCTGTGCATTTTAGGATTCATTTGGGTGCCAGTTAAAAGGACTGCTTTGAAAGGTGACCAATAGGTCCTTGTCCTTAGCAGACATCCCCATTCCTCTCATCAAAGTGTCACCCTACTCACTGTTTGTCGGCAGCACCACCAGCACCTGATAAGCCCATTTGTCATTGGACATGATTGGAACAAGCATTGTTTGTCATTACTCATTTTCAAGGGCACCTAAAACAACAGGAAGAGGAGTGAAGAGTGTGGGAGAAAGTGAGGGAGTCAGTGACAAGGGGAAAACTTAATAAATAAGCAATGAAAACATCAGAGACATTGAGACTCTCAGAGGGAATATCCCCTCACACACACACACACACACACACACACACACACACACACACACACCACACACACACACACACACCTTCATCCACACCTTTAGCCCCTCTAGCTAGGCCTTGTGGCTTCCTCCTGGCTTTCTCTCTCTCTGCACCACCGGTGTGGCTCCAGAATGCCAGTGGGAACACCAGGTCCCAGAGCCTCAGGCATTGCCTGCATTCTGGCACAATGTGAAGATTTGAGAGAGAGAAGAGAGAGAAAGTGGGAAAGAGAGATAGAGAGAGAGGGCAACTTGGAAAAGGGTGAATGCACTAGCAAAAAAGAGTGCCTGTTTCCACTGGGTATTAGGGGAAACTCTCTTTGCTTAAGAGAAATCAACAGGTACAGCTGTTGAAGCTTGTTGAACCAGAAATGTACGATACATGTTAGAAGCAAAGCAATTTCATAGTTTAAAAAGTAAAGTGCATGAAATAAGATCATTTAAACATACCTTATAGTGTGTGAGTAATTAAAAGATAATAAGAACACATTGTGCATCTGAATAATAAGAGTACTTTGGGTTTGCAAAAGGTATCAGGGAACAGTTTGGTCTTAAATCTAGATCTGAAACTCTAAGCCTATCTGTTAAAGATGTCCTCACTGTAGCACCTGCTAGTTGTGTACCAACAACTTACTTACCTTCTCCTTCTCCTAAAGGAATAAAAGTGCCCCTTTCCTTATCTGCATTAGTGGTTAAAAAAATGCTGCTGGATCCATGATCTGTGATCCTCGCCTAGCTCCTAAATGTGAAGAGAAACCAGGGGATATCCCCTCACCTCCACATAGCCTCTCAGTCTCAAGGGAGGCCGCCAGCTTCTGCTTCCTCTGCGATATCGATCCACGGAGCCCCTCTCTCTGTGCCCTCTGCTCTGCCTACTCTGGGAATTTATCTCCCTGGAAAAGAGCTGACCCCAAGCCAGTTCTCTTTTTCCCCAACCTGACGGGTAAAAGTTGATTGGAGACCTTACAGATTAGTGGCCTCACTTCTATAATTCCTGGCAATCCTGTGAGGTCCACTTTCCTAAACCATGAGCTATTTTTATCTATAGACAATGTAATTCAATGCTACACACAACTGCTTTTTGTTTTATAATATGTTGCATTATTTCTGTCATTTATTGTTTATGAGTTGCAAATCTGTCTACCATGATTTTTAGATAACTGCATATGATGTGCAGTATGTATTGGGTCTGAAAGGCTTTTTATTTGCATTCCCTCAAAAAAATGGTTCCCAAGGCTTTGTTTTGTTGTTGGAATTTGTTGTTTTTTTCCATGCAAATAGATGATTTTAGAGTAAACTAGATGAGCACAAACAGTAAGTGTAGGTTCTGGAACTTTATCCAAACAGCACTGTCTCCTCCTCACAGAGGTTCAAATGATTCAACATCTCTTCAGATGTCTGTGTGGGGGTACCTTACCATTCCATGTTAAGTAAGATCTGGCTGAAGGGAAGAGCTCCTGTTCAGGAGGACCTATTTTGGGGGCGCGCACACAGTAGCTTTGGCTTCATTAAGCACTCCTTTATTAGGGTGATTCTGCGTGGCACTGGCCAGATTACGGTGACGAGACACATCACAGGATGAAGGGAGCAGCTAACAGCGCTAATGTTGGCTCCCGCTAACTCAACATGACATTAGCAGTCACAGCAGCAGTGGGAGGCCTATTAGCCTTTTCTGAAAGGAGTCGGTGCCTTCTTTCAGGTGCCTTTGATTTTCCCAGATACATCAAAGGGACGCACACTTTATGGTAAATGAATGCTCTCTGAGGAATCAGAAAAGTGTTCAGAACCCTCATTTCTTCCTTCCTCCTGGTGCATTAGTGTTAGAAGAAACAAAAAAAATGTCTGGCAGTGTTCATTAAAAAGTGTCAAATGTACAGCAGCTATTCTTATCTTCCGCCTTTGAATGCTTGTCTTTGAAAATGGATTAGTACATGTAATTAAGAAGTCAGTAGAACTATGACATACTGTACTCTATCTCTCTCTTTCACTCTCTCTCTTTCCTCTCATCCCTCCTCTTCTCCCCCTCCTTCCTCCTCTTGTGCCATCTCTCTCTTCTCCCTCCCTCTCTCACCATCATTTCCTGAAGCACTCGACTGTGCAGACCTGCAAGAGCTGAAAAGGGCCCAAACATGCTTTTTTTCCCCTCTCCTCTTCTTTTGTAATGTTCAAATCTAATAATGAGGCACATGAAAGCCAGAGCAAAAAAAAAAGAAAAAAGAAAAAGAAAGGAAGAAAACGCATCTCTTCACTTTTATTAAAAGATTCTTGAAAGGGCGGCACTGCAGAGGGTAATGGGCCCTTTGATAGAAGCACCAGTCCACGCTTGTAGCTCCCCACCTACACATTGGTGTATCACATGATCAATGCTGGCCATAAGGGGGCTCATATGATAAAGGGAAGGGTCATAAAACAGTCGGCGAGGATGAGTGGTCTTGCACCAGGCTAGAGAGGCCTCTTGTGCCCAAATCGCTCAGCTTCACTCCAGGGGGAGAGAATTAGCTCTGATTTACCCTTTCGCAAGAGCTTAGGCTACTTCCTGCGGTCTTTTCTATGTTCGCATTTTACTGCTCCCTGTCTGTCTCTCTCTTTATCTCCCTCTCTCTGTTCCTCTCTGCCGAATCTGAAGCCATCGCTTGTCCCACTTCCTCTAGTGTGATCTCTCCTCCTGCATCTCCCAGATATTTGCCTCTGTCTCCACACTGACGGGCACCACTGCTGCCTGTGCCCATGCAATTATGACTACTGCAGGGCTATGCATGAATATGAAGTAGGCCTCATTCTCTGCTTGCCTGATCTTACCGCAATGATGGGAATTAATTCCCATGCCTAGGAATGGTGTGAATTAGCAGTAGCATACCCACACGTTGACAGACACCATGACCCTCTGGATAAAGACTGGAGTGATGGGCATGTTGCTTTGCATTCATGTATAATGTATTGACATGGAAGGGGGGGGGGGGGTTCGTAATGCAGCTTACTTGGTATTCAAGTGGTAGTGCCCCTTGCAAGGATCTTTTCTCTTTCGCTCACTCTATTTCTCTCTATTGTGTGGTGGAAGTCCACAGAGGGGGTGGACGCATGTTTGTCCACCATGTTATTGGGTCTGTAACTAGATATTATGCACTGTAGGTGCTCGTTGTCAGTATGTTGTGCATGATAGTTAGTCAGGATCACACAACAGTTTCGTTAATTTGCCAGAATTAGAATACATCCCTGTGTGCATATGTTTTTGTTTTTTTTCCCGTTCTCGGCTTTGTTTATGCAGCTAGTGAAATGTTTGCCTCGCTTTTCGTTTAACCCCATCAACAAGGGAACGGCCTAGATGAGAATTTCTACCACAGGGCGAAGGTTAGCATTCCATTTCACCTGACATTTTAAAAATTGCTCCCATGACTTCACACTGTTCTCATGTCTGGGTGTTTGTTACTTACTGCAAGCCATTGGAATCATGGCCACCACTTTCTCTCTCCAGTAGTAATTGCTGCTGCGTACACTTACTACATAATAATGGCCAATGGCATGCAGATGAGGCTTGCCCTTTTGGGAAAACAAAAAAAGAAAAGCATTTCGAAAACCTCTTAAGCTCCTTTACCATATTCATTTTTATAACGCCACTGACAGTTTATTTCTAGGGTGTGTGGGGTGGGGGGGTCATCCAGTTCAACCACATAAACCTCAAAACCCCATTACAACACAAGGGCATTTAGCACCTAAACGGCTCAATTAAAGCTCTCCCTTTATTTGTGTAATGTATACGTCTGTCTCTTTTCCCTTGTTTCCCCGCCTTGCTGTAATTGGCAATTTGGTGCCGAGCCAAACTGCTGGGCATGCCCCTAAAGAGAGCATGGCATCTCACTGCCCATCTGGTGAATGTGTTCCTGTCCTCACAGGCGGGATCGCAAGGTGCCAAGCACGCTGGTAGTGCCCGCCCTGCCAGTCCCATCTGTTCCTCTTGCGACTGTGGCTTCTGGAGAGAGCACGGAGCGTCCGTCTCCTGCTAGGCTCCCAAGCAGGAACAACAACAACAACAACACCCAATACAAGCCACAGGCTTTATTTATTTATTTGGTTTGTTAGGTGTTTTTGAAGCCCCCCTTCTTTCTCCTCTGTATGTTTTTTTCATGAAAACAGCTTATTTTACATCAAGGGCTCAGAGGCGTTTGGCAATTTCAAAGGTCAGATGTGCAGCACGTGTTAGCCTTGGAAGATGGCAGCTAGCAACCGAAATGCAAAATGAATTTAATCATGCAAGGCATGGGCCAGGGTGGACTGCTTTTTACATAACAAGTGTGAATTGCAGTCAATAGCAGTGGGCATATGTATGTATGCATTTGAATTATGCAAGCTCTAGTACCACTCTTGTGCTGAGCCTGGCAATGGTAGCATGGGTGTTACCACAGCATGTTAAGCAACCAGAGGTAATTGTAATGGATATGGTAATGCACCGCTGTGGGCTCCTCTGCACCTGAGAGCCTCGTCATATGTATGCATGTTCACATGTCTGGAGTAGCGGATTAATTCAGTAGCGCTGGCATAGCGCAACCACCGCCCACTCGCATTAAGGATTGAGTAGACTGGAACTGGACTGCCCTCCTCCCCTCTCCTCTCCTCTCCTCTCCTCTCCTCTCCTCTCCCCTCCTCCTGTCCTCTCACCTTTTCCCCTTGCCTCCCTTCTTTCACCTCTCCTACGGCTTGCAGCCTTGGCTTTTCTTCTCCCTGAGCAAGCGCACTGCGCTGCAGGAATGGCCAGCTGGGGTCTGATGTTCAGTTGCTCTGCTTCGACCTTCGGCGCTGTCCAAGGTTTTGTTGTTGTGACAACCCAGTGGAGGAAATTACTCAGGCAGGCATGCAAGTCTCTGTTTCACCATGTTGAATGAACTCAGTGAACTAGTTTTGATATATAAAAGCGACCGTATATTCCTTAAATAAGCATATGATCTTTTCTTCTGTCAGGAAGGTTGAATTCACGCCCAATGTGTTTCTCGAGAGTTGAGGATGTTAGTAACATCCTCTCACCTTCTCACATTTTACTGAAGCAGATGAGATGTGTGAAATGGCGTGTCTGGGTGTGACAAAGCAGATCTTTTTAAACGCTTTGAGCTCTTGCTCTTGTGCTCTCTTGAGTGACTCAAGACGTCTGTAGAACGGGAGCATGAAGCAAGGGCAACAGCTTGCATGTTTTGTACACACAGGCAACCTTAAATCAGTGCTGTATGTACTCAAAGCTAATGAAGATTCGCTTATGATAATTTTCTTAGTTTTGACATGCTTATGAAACCCTTGGCAGAGTATGGCTTTGTCTTGAAAAACATTTCTGAGTTAGTATGTTTTCCTTGTTAGCATATCGTAGTAATTAGGCATTGAACAGTAATTACTAAGGGGTGATGTGCAAATAGTCATTTATTTATTTATACTTGAGGTTGGCTGCTTACTCTCTGCATGCACTTAGTTATTCTGCTGCACTGGCTTTTATTCTGTAATGTTTTTTTTTTTCTAGGATTTGGTAAAAGAAAAAAAAGATGAATAAAATATCAAGAGAAAAAAACACATGAAGGGGTCATAATCCTAGATATCAAAGCCAGCTGATGTTCCTCCTCTCGAAGACCGCAAGAAGTGAGAAGTGTGTGTACTCTCGGTCGCTCAGTGGCAAACAGCAAACCTATCCGAAAACAGTGGGGGGTGTACCCCCTGTTCATTGATGTGAAGAAATTGCAAGCCAAGAAGAAGAAGAAGATGAAGAAGAAGATGAAGAGGAAGATGATGGTGTCCTTCACCCGTTCTTTCAGAAAAACAGGAAAGCTTTAAAGAGTCAGCAAAATATATTAAAGAAACAAGATCAAATGAGGCAACTGCCACTTGTGCTAATCCACGTTTGCTGGCCTGTGGTGGGGAATGGATGGGCTGGAAAAGGCTCATTAATAATAAATCAGGTGTCATCATTAGGCGCCCGAATGATTAAAACATATCTCCAAGCTTCAAAAGCAGATTTGCTTCAAAAAACTAAATAAGTAACTAAACACATAAAATGATGTCAGAGGGAAAAAAATAAGATAAAAAAATATGAGTTTCTCGCATAACCAGTGAATCAAGGCCGTTTTTTTTTTTTTTTGGAAAAATTAAATAAATTAAGAAAAAAAAGAAAGACATTGAGAAAATCACATGCAAGCTCATGGCTTCCAAAACTTCTTGATAGGGAAAGACAGGAGGGGAAAATGGGGCTAAAATATTCATCTGTTGCATAACCCTTTAGATGGAGGCGCTAAGACGCTTCGCTCTGTATTGTGGAGGCATTGAGATTCATTCCCACCCAAGAGCCCCTAACTCAATCAAGGCAATGGAGAGTAAACATCCTCCGTCATATAAGCTTCCCTCCTGTGTCACTCTCCCACCGAAGTTGAATTTATAAGACCTGTAATTCCATTTCATGGGCATTATAAAAAGAGTTTGATGACATCTCCACTTCAATAGGAAATAATACATGAACTTGCTTGGGTGGAGTGATCTCGAGTCAAGTAGAATATTTTTTTTCCACTCTCTATTCTTTTTTTTCCTCTTCCAAAATGGCGTAGACAATTTGGGCTTTTCAAATTGACTCTGAAGAAGATGGAAGCATTCCGTTTTGATTTGATGAGAATGCATTTATTTCCCCCCTCTTTGTCTTGCATCATGGGCTGTCCTCCTACGGATCACGCCTCATTCCTCGCTCACCATTTAACTGTCCGTGGTGGTGGTGAGGAGTTTCCCAGGGGTCTTTGCACCCTCCGGGTGGGCCCTTCGTTCACGTTTTTTTTCTTTTCTTTTTTTTTCCTCCTTCTCCGGCAATAAGCACTAGACTGCCCTCTGCTTTAAGAGTTTGCCCGTTTGACAGACGTGCCTCGGAGCAATGTGATTTGTCTCCATTAGCAAGGAAACGAGGGGAAGGGGGCTGCAAAACGACCTCTAATGGGAGCGTTATTGGCCCCTGGGAATCACTGGAACGACGGCGCTTATAGTTGCCTGTGGTGGCTGACCCCTCGTAAGCCTAGCAAGACTCAGATGATTTGTTTATGTGTTTATTTCTGCTCTTGTGATTATAAATCCAACTCCCTATATTTTTTGTTGCTTGGTGACTTCAATGAGTAATTTATTTGCATACAGTATGCACTGCTCAGCTTTAGCCCTCGGCAAGATGAAGGTCCGTTGTCAGCCCGTACGCATGTGTAATATCCTCCGCTCTCATTGGACATGGCGTGCCCTCTGTTGTGGGGTGCCAGCAGCCCTTGCTGTTGACAAATGAAGTCTGACTGAATACATTTTGGCCTGAGATGATGCTGATGATGAAGACCAGGAGGATGCATGTGTGCCCTTTTTTTTGCCTCTCCAATCCCCAGTCACTCTACACCCCTCCAACTGACAGGCACACTACTCAGACAATCCACTCAAGCTCAGAGGAACGTTCCAAGCCTTTCACATACTCCAGCACCCCATGGTTTTTCACCCTCACAGAATGCCTAATGGTTTGTGTGTGGGTGTGGATTAGGGGTGGAGTGGGATTGTAACATGTATGGCAAGCATATAGCTGACGTATTTGTAATAGCCTGGCCATGGGACTACCAGAAAACACAATGCATTTTGACACATCATAATTGCATATCCAAAGTGGCTGTTAGTTCATCTCGCCATGGGGTCTGTGGTGCCACTTTGACATTGAGTTATACGTCTTCTAATTGAGTTTTTTTAAAGAATGCTTTGCTATTGGTGTGTGTGTGTGTGTGTGTGTGTGTGTGTGTGTGTGTGTGTGTGTGTGTGTGTTTAGATTGTGCCTATGGGGCTGTATAACCTGTATGACATTGATTCGGGTAGACACAGTATGCTTGCATTAAATCATTTATGGCTGGAACTTTTCTCTTTGCCACATTCTCCAGTTACCTTTGCAATTTTGAGAGGCATCCCATTGTCAATATGCCGCTGTGCTGTGATATGTGATCCTGAGGCAAAAATGAACCTTGAAATACCGTCTTACAACCCTACAAGCAAAGTACTCATTTGTCAATGTTTACCAGCAGTAAACTCTTTAACCTGATTAGGTCAATTGAAAACTGGTTTCAATCGACAAGTACAAAGTACAGAGTTGGATGTTGCATGAGTTGCCTATTGTTCCCATGCGCTCCCACTGGGATGCAACCTATAAACTTCTAAAGCCTTTTGATGAGATGTTTTCCTCATCTTGTACTAGTTAGTAATGTGACTCTTCCTAGTGAGGCCTTGAAATTCTCTGTATTGACTGGAAGCCTAAAAGCCCACCATGGTGTTCCATTTCCTCACTTCCTAATTTTGGATCCCAATACTTTAATATACCCAGACCAAATTAGCAGCCTCCATAGAGAGCCAGCGACAATTTCAGCTGCGCTCCGAGACAAATAAACAAACAAACATCTAATTTCTGAAATGTCACTGAGGTGACAATGCAGACAGTAATGGAGAGACGAGCATGAGTTCACCAGAGGCATCCACTGCGCTCCAGCGGCAAAATGACTATGGCCCCTGTGTTAAACAACCGTCTCCCCTTTTTTTGCCCTTTGTCCTGTCATTTTCACCGACTCCCACTACACATATACTCCTGATTAATGGTTCCACACAATATCTGCCCTAACAGTATCTGACCGCCGTGATTGTCGTGTATAACATGAGCTAGAGGACATGGTACATTTATTTTCTAAAAAACAACAACAACAAAACAAACAAACAAAAAAAAAGAATCAAATAATGATTAATTTTGACCATTTTGAGACAAGAAATGTTCCCTTGGGCATCTTTCATCACCTCTATGTCAGGACATCACCTCTGTGTTTGATGGTTCTGAAAATTGAACTATTTTTTCTTGTTTTTTTGGCCTTTCTCTAATTTTTGGAGGGGGGAAGGGGTGTTAGGAGACGGCAGCGTCCTTGGTGCACTAAGTAAGTCGAATGGCCATTAATATCTGCAGACAAGCAGAGCAGACAATGAGAAAAATGAAAAGCCTTGATAACTGGAAAAGAAAGGAACATGAAAAGAAAGGAACACTTCCATGCACAGATTCTCTTGTGTGTCCCATCAGGGTTGGTTGGTTGTTTGTGCCATGTGCGTCATGCAACATCCTGGATGATATGCAGGTCAAGTTACAGATGTCAGTGTGCTGGCTAATACTAGGCACAGGTGGCAGTAGCAGGCTATGGCTTGGTTCAGCCTCTTTTCCGCAGACCTGCTCTCTCTCCTGGGATGCTCATAGCCTGAGCCTGCCTGGAGAGTGCTGCTGGAGCCTGCTGGATCTCCAACGGCCTAGTTGAGGCTATATAATGGATGCAACGGTGTTGTTTTGCATGGTAGGCCCAGGGAAAGAGGGGGGGGGGGGGGGTCTTCAGCATCAAGACTGAACAGTGGACAGGAGCCATAGCAGTAGCACTGGAATGCCACACTAGCAGGGGGGTGTGTGTGTGTGTGATTTCCTTCTTTCTTTCTTTCCTTCTGACACCTCAGACCCTACACAGCACTTGAGTGTGAGTTTCCTTTGTATGTCTTGTACATGTGAAGAAATTGACAATAAAGTTACCATACCATACCATACCAGCATGTGATTGAGGCTCACAGAGAAGCTTTGGTATAGGAAACTCTGTGTCACCTGAACTGTTCGTTGAGACTTTGTTGCTGTAATATGGATATCAATCCACATAGGCTTTCCTTAAGGTATACAGCACACTGAAGGATATTTCAAACAAACAAAGCAGGATCTCAGTGTATAAAACAGAGGGATCCTGTTTCGTCCTGTAGGGACAATGACTTACCATGTTTATTTCATGGCTACTTGACAATATGAAAAAAGAGACACAGGAATTAGTCTTTAAAAGTGACTCTGTTACCACTTGTGGCTTCTGCTGAAAAACGAATAGATGTCCAACCAAATAGAAATGATCATTTCAGCAGCTGCATAGCAATTTATTTCATGCTGACTTTCACATCCAATGAATATTCATAGCACTAAGTGAATGAACAACATGCCGAATGACAGTTATGAATCCAAGGACACCATAACCACTGCCAATGTCCGAGGACATTATTTTTGCAGAGGTCATTATATCAGATTATGTATATATTTTTCCCATATATCTAGGTATATCTTACCTATCACATGTTTCCCTGTATGGGACACTTTAACACAACTTGTTTAATTGGCATTCCTGCATACAAGCAATTTTACTTTGATAGTCACTGGGTAGTTAGGTGCATGGTTGGGTGGCAATTGATGGGTCTGGGTGGTTGTGTGGGTTATATTTTTTAAAGGCCGCTGAAACAAGGGCTCATTAAAGAAGCACTGCTCTGTGAGTCTAGAGCACACCACGCCTTTCACTCCATTTTCATTTGCTCCACAGTTATTGAATTTGTGCTACCTCCCTCCCTTACACAATCGTGCTCTCTCTCTTGCTTGCATACACGCACGCACGCGCGCACACACACACACACACACACTATTCTCCCTGATTGCATTTAGTGTCACCTCTAAAAGCTGTCAGTGGAGTTGTGACAGACAGAAGAAAATAAGCTGAAATCAATTACCTTGCAATTTAGAGGAGAAAAACTTTGAAATTGACAACACCATCACTTCAATTTGCATCACTTAGTGGCCATGTGACTTAAATGCAAGGCCCTACCCCCAAATTTGATCTGGATTTGACTTGTAGATCAGAGATCAACCTCAGCAGTTGTAGTCTGTGATCTCGGTCAACTGATTACGCCAGAGAAGCACATCCATGTTTTCTACTGCCAGCCAATCACTGTAAAAGGCTGTTTATATGAACATTTCTTGGTAGATTGAGCTGAAACCTTGATTCTTAAATTGGTTCACATGAGAATGAAGTCAGCTTGGCAGTGAGTGTGTCGCATGGCCGCTACATTAACCACAGTGTATTCTGACCGACCACTCTTAGCCCTTCAACCTTCCACAACAAAGAAGTGCACAACCTTTTGATGTGATGTGTTCTTTGTCAATCTCTCCCTCCCCTCCCTCCTCCCTTTCTTCCTCTCCCCATCCTCCGTTTTCTCTCTCTCTTTCTATACCTCTTTGTCACACTCTCACACATTCCCTCTTTCCCTCCCTTTCTTAGTGAGCCCAGCATTCACTCCTTCTATCTACTAGTGACACCTCTTTCTGCCTAGACTCCCATAGAACCCTATCTCAGGGCCAGTGAAGTATACAAAGCCTGTAGTACACATGCATCCACTGCATTTCACCAAAAGGGAAACATCATTTGAAAACCTCCTTCCTGGTGTAAAATAATATGAAAAATGACTACTGTGAATAGCAAGATGTAACTCCAACACAACTTTACATGTTCAAGTCAGTTTTCCATAATGCAATACACCACATACGTGAAGTCACATGTGTAACTTTTTTTCCATGTAGTTATATCACTTCGTCTGACATATAATGTTGTCCTATTTAACATATCATTACACACACACACATGCATACGCACACACACACATACGCATACATACACACATGCACACACACACAGACACAACACACACACACGCACATACACACACATGCATGCATGCATACGCACACACACACATACACATACATACACACACGCACACACACACAGACACAACACACACATACACATGCATACGCACAGACACACCTTTTAGCATTCTTTCTTGTCTTGTTTCTGCTTTTGCACATATCCCATATCCCAGATTTTTCTCAGTTATGAGGTATACCATAATCCCTTTAATGTGACATATTTTTCATAAGGATTCACCATGCAACAATAGCATTTGAGACGGATGAAATTTAATCAGGGGACTTAAATACAATTATGGTTATCAGGGAAGATGCTATGCGGAGGTGGATGGGGGGAGGGGAGGGGAGGGGAAGGGGTTGCACACCACCCACACACTGTCTGAGTGCCTTCTGTGTCTCTCACATTTGTCATACATAGAAATCTCTTTACCTCTGTCAGTGAGAGTAAGAGATACACATGCACACACACACACACACACACACACACACACACACACACAAAGACAAAAGGGACAGAAAGAGAGAGCGCGCATGAGAGAGTGTCTTCATGAAAAGCTAGACCGTGAGACTTCTCTGTCATCAGTGGTAAATTGCCACTGTTATCCTGGAGCTGTGGCTATTGCTTCAACTGTTTTCCCTTCCCAGAGATATTTTTTACTGTAAGCTGCTAATGTGGGATGTCAACACGTCTATGCCATCACAAGACATTCATGAGCCCTAACCAGAGGGTGGGAGAGAGAAAAAGAAATGAGAAGAATGATAACATACATACATACAATCTCTCTCTCTCTGTGTGTGTGTGTGTGTGTGTGTGTGTGTGTGTGTGTGTGTGTCTATCTCATCTGTTTTGGGGCCTTCATAGCTTCATCACCTTCCACAGCTTCATCACCCTCCACAGCTGCTGTGACGGGTCATGGCATTCTTTAGTTCTCAATTCTTTTCTTTTATACCTTTCTGTCTTTTCTACCCTACTGTCATTTCCTCCTGGACTGTGTGCTCGTGTGTCGCTATTGCATTGCCATTTCTTGCAGGTTGTGGACCCACAATGGTGTCATAGTAATACATCACATGCACATTATGGTTATATGCGTATATACTCTGCTTTTGCAAAATTTTCACTTATTCACAGACACAAACACCCACCATACATGCACACACACAGACACACACACACACACACATACAGAGTCATCGTCCTTACATGAAGCATTTGCTCACCCGTCATGGACTTGAATGCCACTTATGAAAAGTTCACTTCTCACACCCCGCAGTCCTTCACACTTCCACGCTTGACTGCGCACCCGCCCTTTGTCCCCCTTTTTCCCCTCTCCCAGTGTCTATGGAGGGAGAGAGACTGAGAAAGAGAGAGAGAGAGTGAAAAAAAACTATATTTTCATCTTTTCTTGCCCCCCCCCCCAACCTTTTCTTCCCTCGACAAGGGCCTTTGTAAAAGATTATATGGAGTTCAATTGATGCAGTTGTTCCATTCAGGCCATCTCGTAAATACACAGGGCTGCTTTTACATTTGAATGGAGTCGGCAAGTGTTTTATTCCCTCTGTGTTAAAGACATTAATACCCCTCCATTGTAATGGATTTCAACCTGACCTTGTATGAGAATTAGATGGTTGAACGTGAGGTGAATAAACCATGGCCTGGCTCTGCACACCATGCCTTTGAAGCTGTAATAGACCAATTCAATTGAACTCTTCTTCAGGGCTTTACAGGGGCCTACATGTATTTTTTGCCCCCCTTCATGTGGGCTTGTAAGTTGCAAATAGTTTCTTTAATGCAACAAAACAGCTACTGCGGCAACAACAATGCTTTAGACTTTAATTTGATTTAGACATTAATAAGACAGTAAATGGCTTTAAAAAATACTAAACACATAGTTATCAGTATATTATAGGCTATCAGTATACCAGTGGTGGCTGCTGGGCAAAGTTTTGGGTGAAACGATCTTGTGTGAGTATCGCTGAATTTTGTAAGTAACATAGGTCTAGTAACATAGGCCTAGTATCGGAGAACTAAAAATTGTTCATATTGACACAGAAAAACCTGTGCATTTGATTAGACCTTGACTTCCTTAAAGGTTAGCAGGGGTGACATGGACGTTGGACGCGGCGGTACTGAGTCCTTCCACTTTTTGGAACAGATAATTGATGTATTTCTCCCTCTTTTAGGCATTCATTTTAGGCATTCGTTTATAATGTAATAAGCGCATACATCAAGCAAGCCTCTCCAATAAGCCCTCTATTGTCATAAACATTATGGGATGACCATAATCAAATGCAGTGATACTATCAACATACCTTTTGGAAGTGTGTGTGACCTTCTTTGCAATTAGGCCTGCATCATTAAAATTGCGTACCCCCACTTTTAAAAAAAATCCCCACTACACCTCTGAAGGTTAGCAACAATGTGCATTTCTCAAAACAGTTACCCCACAAACTGCAAAACACAGTGGATAGCATGTAACATGAACATGCTTGTCAAAATATGTCATGCTGTCAAGAGTAATCATGGGAGATCATACAGGATTCGTAAGTGCAAGCCTTCTAGAAAAAGCAAACTACTTATGGCAACTGGTGCAACACTTTTGCATCTAGGCCTTTTGTTTCTGTATTGCATTTTGACCAACCTGACATTAGCAACTGATCATGTGGAAAAAAATTGCCTAGCAAATAATTATGAGCAAAGAGTACTATTGGAAGCAATGAGAAAAGAATGCAAAGACATAAGTCATTAAGTGATTTGGAATGGATTTTCCATTCTATTGAGAATCCACACTTGACACTCAACACCAAAGAATCAGCTAAAATATTCCTACATCAAGCCAGGGACACATCAACTCAATTGAGGATGAATAGGTTGCAGAGTAATCTAGGTTGGTTAGCCTCTCCTCAAGACATAATCACCACTGTTTTTTCTAATAGATACATAAGCAACTCAGGCATAATCACTGTCGCTCCTTTTGGCTCAATCTCCTACCGAAACGAGCCTCTGATGACAAATAAAACCACGTTATTCACAAGCCTTAACTGTGTTATGGTTCACTCACTGCATCACACGCATCTTACCATGAACTTAGCTTTACCTAACTTAGTTAGCAAGTCCACATTGCCAAAAAAACGAACAATGAACATGACGTCTTTCGCTTACCATCGCCTTTACTGCTTTCCTGTGACATTTAGCTAGATTTACATTGAAAACAAGGGGGAAAAATCTATGGTAGTGAAACATGTTTCACTGAAATTCTCTTGTTTCACCACGATTAGCGGTGGCGCTATTTCACGTTTATGACCACTGTAATACTATGGAATTACATTTCTGCCTCTTTTATGAATGAGCAGTAGAACAATTTGAGCAAAGATATTTTTTTTTAACAAACACAGAAATTATATTTTGAGAATTTTTTTTACTTGAGCACTAATAAACTTGTTGTTGAGCAAACAGGAATCAATATGTATGTGCAATAACATTCATTCAGTTTCACTGTAAGTGCACACATAAACCGCTTGCTCCAGATATCTCATTCGTGCAATTCAACTTCACCTGTGCGCTCACTTACAAACTGTAGAAAGCATTACATTTGTGCCACAATTGTCAACCAATCAGAAAATTCGCCAGAATTTGATTGACAGGTTATATGTCCAATCAGAAGGCTAATAATAGTGGCTTCTAGAAATACATGACTTTTGGTCAGACACCCCTAACAACAGTGAACCGTCATCTGCAGTGGATGGCTTCTTTTACTATGGTGGATGGACAGATATCCCTAGCCTCACCAAAGCATTAAAATGAAAATATGATGATTGGCAATGGATCTAATGGCATGTAATACCCGAACGAAAATAAATGAATCAGAGTAATTTTTGCTTGTTGTTGTAATGTTTGCTGTGCTACCACAACTAGTGTTAGCTCGTCTACATTCAGTTAAAGGCTGTCATTTAACACTTTTTATTATCAATAACTCGAATTACTGGCAATAAATGTTGTCAATATATCACAAAACATTGTGCCAAACTAAAGCATACATATATGTGACATTTAACAACATTAGTGCTAGAGAAGGAACTCTTGTCTTACTTCTAATATCATATATGGCGCTAGCTTTTCAAGAAAACTTTCAGCAAGTGGTGGACAGTGTTCATATCACACTAACCGTCCCTAAATATTTGACCAGAAAATGAAGTAAAGTAGGACAGAAACAGTATAGACTGTTAAATTGAACTTACAAGTCATGTAATTTGACTTACAGTATTGTAAACTAGCTAGCGACTGTAACTAGCTAGGTTACATGCTGTAAGTATGTCTCTTGAAACTAACGTCACCTTCTTTTACCAATGATTGATGTTGTTGACATTTAGCATAGTAAAAATTTTATTCATTACTTAAATGGTAAGCTTAGTGTGCATTGCAAGGGCTTATATATTCACCGTCAAAGTAGTATTTGGATTTGTTTGGAAGAACTGTCAACAGCAAACAACGCCAATTGTGGCACAAATGTAACGCTTTCTACAGTTTCTGAGCGAGCACACAGGTTAAGTTGAGCGAGAGCGAGAGAGAACACGGAGGAACAGTTTATGTGAGCATGTAAAGTGAAACTGAATGAAAGAGGGCTATTACTGCGCACACATATTGATCCTAGCAAACAAGAAAAGACATTTGTGGAGCGCAAACGAGATTCCTGTTTGCTCAATTACAAATTCTTCGTGCTCAAGTTTAATTTTTCCTCAAAATATAATTTGTGTGGTTGCTCAAATTTTTTTTCTGCACTCAAATTGTTCTACTGCTGCTCACAAAAGAGGCACAAATGTAACTCCATATAATACTACTGAGGAGTTGAAATTAGGAGAGTTGCATATGTTTAAGACCAAATGTTTTGATTAACACTGATATAAAAAGGTGGTTGTTCTGAGGATTTTTAAAAATTAATTTTTTTGTGGTGAATCATTGTTTCACCTGTAGTCTTATGGAAGCCTGCTGTGCAACATATTAGGTGTCAGTAGACCTATGCCAGTCAGTATTTTAAGCCCATCCCAAACAGCTTTTCATAGTATTTGGTCAGGGCAAGACCTCTTGAAGTGAAGTGTTCAATCTGTATCAGAATCGGTTGTTAATAATAGGATACAACTTCTGTGAGTATAGCAAGCCCAGTAGCCTTGCTTGACTGTCTATTAGCTTTTTCAAACATGTGCAGTCTGAACCATTCTCCTGTGTTCTTATGATCCGAGATAATCTGTAATTATATGGGTCGCCATCACTAGCTCGAGGAGCATTATGTCCCTAGTCCCCTGTAATAAATCTCTTTTGTATTTATAATGTAGGCGAGGGTGATAACCTCTTGCACATGGCGTTCAGATGAATCGCCTGAGGTGACACATAGACCTCCCATATCCCAGAATTCATTAAGAGCTCATTTAGAGGCTTTAGTGACGTGATGATGTGTGCCTCTTGTGTTGGATTGTGTATGCCGACTAGTTCCAGAAGTGAAAGACGAGACAAACTGAATACGTGTTGGATTTTGTGTTGAGTCAGAGATCTATAACCCTGACACAGACACACACACACACACACACACAGAATACAGTGGCCTCAATTGCAAACAGTCTCAAAGTTACAATATATACATTATGATTTACCCAGTAGCCTATAGTCTCCATCTTATACAGCAACACCAGAGGAGCCCTGTTGGGTCGAAACTCATTGCATTTTTATGTAGTTTGCCAGCGCTTTGCAATCAGCTATTCTTGTAGTCCCTCTCTGACAAACGGCACAAAGAGTGAGTCAGTTTTGTGACCTCATAAACTGTTGTATGACACAGCAATGAAATCATTTGTCAGGGCCCAATACCAGTTCAGTGATTGTGAAGCACTGACATTCCACTGGGAATGCGTCTTGATGTCAGTTTTTTTTTGCTTCTTCTTTTTTTATAGCATGTAATGCGTTCTCAAACTGACTCTTGACTCTTTTGTTCTTCGAAGCTCGGGGGAGCCAAAACAGTTCTTCATTTTGCGCAGTTGTGAATTTGTATTTTTGGGGCGAGCTCACCTCGCGAGGGAATACTAAACGGGAACTCTGCAGAAAGGGTAGTTTAATTGGCACTCAGGGCGGAGACTGGGAGAGACAAAGCTACGGATTAAGAGAAGTTAGATGTAGCAAAGTACGGCTTTATTGAGTAAAGCCATGATGTGCATGACTTGCATTTTGCTGTTTGTTTTTTTGGGGTTTTTTTTTTTCCTTTTTTCGTTCCTATCCCTCTTTATTATTTACCATGTTAACTCAGAACTGTCTTTCTTTCTGTCTTTCTTTCTCTTTTTTTAGCCATCATGTCTATGTTTGTTCCGTAGAGTTAGTTGTACTGAGGACTTTGCCTGTTGTACCAATGCATGAATAGGCATATACTTTTGATATTTCAGATGGGCGTGAGAGTGTTTTTAATGTCCTTGGTGTCTCCAGTGCCTTTTGCCTGATATAGTTCATTGTGTTTGTGGCTAAGCAACAGAAGGAAAAAAAAACACAGAACCATCCGACCATGCTGCTGACAGATATTTACCTTTCACAGCAAGTAGTCTTACTGCCGGAGTGCACATCATCAACATTCATGACAGAAGACGAGACAGAGAGAAGAGAGAGAGAGAAGGAGAGAGAGAGAGAGGAAGGGAGTGTGGGGGAGAGAAAAGAGGAGAGAACAGGAGTGGGGTATATCAGATCAAACCTGAAGCACCCCGGCGGTCACTCACCGATGTGACGGCCTCCTCTGAGGAGCTCTCATGTGCGTCTCCCTCCCCCCGGCCCATGTGTCGTTCATGAGCATCCCTAATTAAATGTGCTCGGCGGGCCTCCGCTCTGCCCCTCGTTAGCGCTAATCAAGCCTGTGTATGCTCATCACACTCCACTTCCACTGGCTCCACCGAGGAGATTATAGACAAGGCGTTACAGATGGGCCGGTCCTCCAGTGTGGAGAAAGGGCAACGATATTCACTCTGCATTAGCCGTTCCATCAAGGCTGCCTGTGCGACATGGTGCATGGCATAGCAGTGGGCGCCTGACTGGGTGTAGGTATGGGCCAGGTCTGTGCCGGAACCAGGCCAGCTGATGAGATCCATGCTCCAGCACTGAGCTGGACAAATAGCAAACTTGTCTTTGCGAGTGCCTTTCATGGCGCGTTGAGAAAGTTACTGTGACCAACACAGCACTGAGTACACAGACACTTCTGTGATAAATAAAGAATGTGAATAAACTCTCAGATGCTATGCCAAATGTGGGAAATTACCAATGCTGATTGGCATATTTATTGAGTTGGGAGTCAAATGGTTGTGGCATTTAATTGCCCATTCAGTTTGTGAAGTGGGATTGATTGTTTGGGTAATTAGGGGCGATTTGTGACTGTTACTTTGCTGTGAGTCAGTGAATATATGAAAACAGATGGTCCTAGTGGAAGTTAAAAAATGGGTCTGTGGACTGTTTGTATCTTGGTGTCCATATCATCAAATGATCTTTATCAGCAAACTATATTGTTTCTGTATTGTTTGTTTATATGTTTGTGATTAATACTATGTTTCTATCTGAATTGGCCTCTGCACTCCTACTGAACTGCCTACACTAAAATCTCTGGTGTCTCCTTGAGAGGTGTCTTCTCCATTAAACAAAACAATTCTGTATACAGATTTTATAGAGCTACAGACTGTGTATGTTATCAACAATACCGTTGTTTCTCTTTTTTACCCTGACCTATTGACCTTTCCCATGTAAAATATTCCAGTGCAACACAACACACAGTGAAACATACAGTATATTTCCCCCGTGCATTACATTATGAAATGGTATATGCTGTAATTTTAGGCTACTAAACAAAAATAATATTTAAAAAAATCATGTTAAATCCTTTTCAATTTCAATTTCAATTTCCTCAACATCTTTGACACCACTAGAAGAAACAAAATGGAATTTGTAAAAAAAAAAAAAATGTTATCATATTTTATGAGTTTTTTGTAAGACTGTATCAAGAGCTGGGAATACTCAGGGAACAGGCTATATAAAGAAGACAGCGTTATAGCTGTAGAGCTAGACTGAACTAACTACATTTAGTAACACAAAGTGCAACGCACATCTTCACACTATATGTCATTTCCCCTAAAGCGATGTACAGAATGTTCAGATGACAGAACAGAATGTACAGAACGTTCAGACGACATTGGCGGCCAGGTCCCTGTGGATGACGTTTACAGCCAGAGAAACTTCAACAGTAGTCGTGATCACAAGATGGCTGAGATGTGGGTGTCACTGTACTCGGATAACATCAGAAATCTTAGTAATGTAGCACTGCACCACTTGACAACCTTGTAAGACTTTTACAAAGTATAAGAGCAAGCAGAGACCATAAAACCACAGCGTTCATTAAATCACTCTCACAGAAAAGGCTGCGCTTGGAGAAGAAAAAGGAGAGGGAGCGGTAAAGATCGATGATATTGAAGGAAAGAGCAATGAAAAGGAAGGAAGAGGAGAGAAAATGAGTAGTGTGTGAGAGAGAGAGAGATGCGGGCAAACACTCATCGCCCCCCTTTCCCCTGGGAGGGACAGTGGCCGGTCTCGAAGTCCGCTTCAGAAATACTGTAGTGTTTCTCTCCGTTCAGTGCGATTAGATTTCTCTAGAACCCCACAGGGGGAAATGCTACCACTGTTTCACTCGAGTGTCCCTTTCTTTTTTTACACGAGCACTCAAACAGCAACATTTGCACCGTCGCCTAACAGAAGAGCATGGCTTTGGAGGGTCATGACCGAGCTGCATTCTTGCAGAAGTGAGATTTCCATGTCAGTTTTTCTGTCAGTTATCTTTGCTTAACAATGCAAATTCATCACTGCAAACTCCTCTATCGGAGAACCCCTCCAAGAGTCTGACAGGCACGGCATGATTTTATCTAACTCTCTAAAAAGCACACGGTGGTGGGCATTGTGCCTTTGCAGATAAGTCTCTCTTTGGGAGACTTAATATGCTCTTAATCTCTGCACGAGCAGATGAAAAATCCATAGTCCATAGTCCATAATCCAGCCCAATCTCTCATAAACTCCTCATCTTCTGCAGGGATTAGACCTAGAGGCTTTTCTCAGAATTATTGTTATCTGGCATATGCTGTGCATTGGGAAGAGTTCATTACAACTGTACCCCCACCTGCCTTTATCTTGTTTACTTACAGCACAACATTATTCAATTTCCCCATCTATTCCTATCTTTTTTGCTGTTTATTAGTTTTGTTATCAAAGGGGGGAAGGGAATTGTAAATATGTGTACAGCCCACACATTAAATCCTGGAAAGTAGAGGGCGAAATTCAACAGAATTGTATTTGAGCACATCTGTTGTTGACACTGATCTGTACTTATTTCAGCTGCTTTTTTTATCTCTCCTAACAAACCAAATGGAAGTAACAGAGTTTCTCAGAAAGCTACTTTGATTAAGTCTGTTTGTCAGCATATTTAATGAGATGAGACAATAAAGTCCAAGAAAACAACGGGGGTTGTTAATCTCACTGCTAGGCACTGCTACGCTGGGCAAATACACTGTGACACTGTGCAGTTCACTAAATGTTGTGATTTTTTAAATATCGTTATTTGTATTAGCACTACTGATATTTCCAGTATACGTGATTTGTGAACTTTGACCCAGATACAGAACTATATTGATGTACAAAGACGATGATGCAGTTGCTGACTTAACTTTGTGCCTTTTTTGAATGAAGAAAAAACAGGCAGAGGATTACAAAACAAAAAACACCCTAATGTTGTTACAGTGTCAGACCAAGACCCACAGTACACAGAGTGTCCAGCAGCAATTTATAGCCAAAGTTCAAGAGAAAGTCATGCCACAAAGAGTGATGCATTGTGTGATGGATTGTTTTTTTTTTCATTTGTCTCTCTCTCTTTCTCTTTAGAAATCCTGAATGGAGGAGTGTATGTGGATCAGAACAGGTTTCTGTGCCATGCTGACAACATCCACTGGCTAGACATCATCAAGAACCCCAAGGCAGAACTTCTGGTTGTGCCCTCCAATAACAGTGGCAACATCTGTGAGTGCCTTTCTCCGTCCATCGGTTTACCTGCCTGCCTGTCTGTCTGTCTGTCTGTCTGTCTGTCTGTCTGTCTGTCTCACCCACTTGGTCTTTCTCTCAGTAATGGCCCTGTAGATCTCTCATCCAAGAGTTCCTATTTGAAGTCATAGCCACTCTTCACACACACACATATGCGTGTGTGCTCACACACTCACACTCACACACACACACTCACAGAAACGAGTGCTTGCAGAAAACAAACATCCACCCTGCAGAGCTTATCATGTGTAAAGTATCACATGAGTGGCAGTGATTGTCCCAGAGAAGGGAGACCCCAAGGTCAACAGGTGCAAGTTCAGAGCGGGATATGAAGGATTCGAGCCCATTGTAGAGACTAGTATTCACATGCAGACATAGACTTGCTATCAGCTCTCTCTGTATGCAGTTGTGAGGTCTATTGTGGACCATTGACCTACAGGTTGTGGAGAGCAACCACATGAAGAGCATCTTCAAACCAGACAGTGAGAGGATTTTTAAGCACTTCTACTGCTGTTACTAAATGGGTGATTTTGAATAGGGATGTCAAGGTTAGGTGCAGAGGCCACATCTTAATGCTCAGGATAGATGTCTCTGGTGTTTCTAAATCACACTGACCTCAAAAATGCTGCTGTTTGCCACTTTGTCACTTTTTTACAGATTACGGATGTGACAGGATGTGTAAACGAGGTTGTCTACAGTAAATTTTTAGTGTACAGTTTTTATTTATTTGTTTATTTATTTATTTATTTATTTAACCTCTACAGCTGACCCCAAACCTTGCTGTTCTGTTAGGTGGCCTGCCATTTCAGTTGGCACTATAGATGTGTCAAAAATTCCACTTTTCATGTGCTCTTGCATGAAGTGCTGTGATTGTACATTGACACTAGCTCAGTTTGGGGATTGCAAACTGTGAACAGATACTTTTTGACTCTGTTCCATCATTCTCACTTTACAGTGAGTGTGGTGGATGGGGGCCAGTTAGAGTTTTACACATTGGAAGGGGCTTTAGTGCCCTCTATAAAGCACAGAGCCACGTGTAGCCCTCAAACTTAATGGCAGGTTATGGGTTTGTGGCAGAGTCAGCCGCGACCGTTTATGAGGCGCAATTAAAACCCACTCAAGGTGAAAAGGGTCGTTAAAAAGCAGCCCTCTCTCGTTATGAACGCCGTGCTCTGCAGTGTGGATCAGCTTCCCTTTTTTTTTTTCTCGCCGAATTTGAAATTATCCCGGATAGGAAATCGTTTATCATTTTGTCACATTCAGCCAGACTTGGTCATTTTTACGGGGACTGCTGGTAAGGGGTGGAAAAGAGTTTGTGCTAGCATAAGCGCTAATGTGGTAATAAAGCCCAGATGAAGTCAAGTGAGTTTTAAGTCGCAGGCCTTTTGTTGCAGGCCAGGGAAATATCCTGTCTTGTTAGTGCCATGGTCTGTTTTAACCTTTAAGTTTCTCGACTGGCAATTTGTTTTACTTCCCCCCGGCTTCTTGTTGGCAGCCTATTGACCCTCTTTGCAGACATGCTATTTATTTATTTATTTCCCCCCAAGTCTCATGCCTATTGTCTTTCTGTGAACAGTGCTTGAAATGCCACCATAGAAATGAGATGTACAGTGGTGCCTCGAGGAAAAGAAAGCAAAAAAAAAAAAAGGGATGAGGAGAGAGAGAAAGAAAGAGAGAGAGGAGACACAATTGTGAGAATGATGCGGGGGTATAGCAGTGGGTGGGAGTTGGGCAGGCGCTCAGCAGATTACCACTAGTGCCAAGATGGAGTCTGTCTTTTAGCATAATAACTCAGTGGCGAAGTGGCAGCGGGGCAGAGGGTGCCACTCCAGCGCGCTGTCACGCTTACTCTGTAATTACCCAACAGTCAATTAAGCTGGAGTGCCAGCACAGTCAAGTGTGGAGGAAAAAGGGAAAAAACACACATGTACGCACACAAACACACACACACACACACACACACACACACATACACACATATACTCATGCACATACACATACACATAGTGGAAGGAAAGGCTATGATAATGCTGTCAGGTCCCCACTTAATGCCTGTGAAAAGGGTTCATTGCGAGTGTATTCTCTCCCTCTGGCATCAATTCACCAGCAGACAGCGGTGTCCGTCCCCCTTCTCTTTCCCCCCTCCAGCTCATCTCCAGCGGTAGACAGGTCTGCTGTGGGCTTAATGAGACAGTTATAGGGGCGTTAGGAGAGACAGTAAATCGGACTGGTCATTTACAGCCGTCACGGATCCCAGGGAAAAAAAAAAACGGGAGAGGTGACCTTTGGCAAAGGGCCCAGATAGTTCATCAAAATCCGGCTGCTGGAATCGCCAGTGCCAGAAGTGATGGATCTTTTTTTTCCACAGAGGAATCAAAAGTTCCTAATAGTGGAACGCTTTACTCCTTACTTCATTTTGTCATTGATGGACATTGGGTTAATAGAAGAGATAATGAATCAATGAATAAGCACTAAGCCTTGAATCCTCAAAGACTTAACTGGCATGAATTGACTTCATGATTGGCTGGTTCATGCCAGTTCAGTCCTTGAGGGTACAGGGATTAGAGTTAGGGAGAACCCTGGGATTGAGACATAGTCTTTGGAATGCACATATTAAATGTATGTGATCCATATATTGATGTATACATTGCTGTCTTTTCTACACAGGTCGGAGATGTCACAAGTCGTGCACTGGCCGATGCTGGGGCCACCAGGAGGACCAGTGTCAAACGTGTGAGTATTTACACTGAGGAATGTCTTCGTCAGGAAGAGAGGAACGTTTGCCTTTAAGTGGTCTCAGAGATACGGAAATCCTTTTAAGTGTTACAAAACAGAGCTGCTTTTCAGAAGCATCCACGATTTGCCTCTTCAGGGGTGAGGAGGTGGGGAATAAAAGATATTTTTGGTAAAGCAAAAATAAAGATATAAAAAAGTTTTCTTTCAACATGGCATAGATTCATTTGAGGGATATGATGTGATTGTGAAAAAAAAGCCCCCTGCAGGTCTGCTTTTGGTGATCACATCCCACAAATCAGACTTCACTTTTCATTTGCCTCCCAACAGCTGAGATTCTCCCCTCTGATCACCTAAAATGAGAGCCCTTAGAACACACACACACACACACACACACACACACACACACACACAAATACACAGATACACATACTCTTACACACACATACAAATGTATGAACGCACACAGACACACACACATACACACACAGATACACACGCATATGTTAGACACAAGTAAACAAATACACACACACACACACACACACACTGGAGGGGTTCTGGGACTTCTGGTCCTCAAGACCCCACAGACACTAGGAGCTCTGGACCCTCCTCTCACCCAGCTCTCCCATACACACACAAACACAGACACACACACACACCAGGCCTGTCTGTCCATCAGCCCCTCTGGCTGGAGTGAAAGATGCTCTTGCTGTTTCGTTTTTTTTTCTCTTTCAATCCCGGGGTTCTCTCGCTCTCCTCCCTGCCCTCTACATGACTCAGCCACCGAGTGGGAGGTAATTACTCAGGGAGAGAGAGAGAGAGTTCAAACACCAGAGAAGGAGAGGAGAGAAAAAAAGAAGACAAAGAGAGTGAGTAAAGAGAGAGAGAAAGAGAGATGTTGGGATGCTTGGAAGAGAAGAGAGTAAATAGACAAAGAGAGAGAGAGGGGGAAATCCGAAATGGGAGAAGAAAGGAAAGGAAAGACAAAAATGGAGAGAAAGAAAGAGAAAAAGGTTGAGATGCTTGGAAAAGATGAGAGAAGGGAGAGGAGGAGAGAGAGAGAGAGAGAGAGAGAGAGTGGAAAGGCGGAAGAGGTGTTGAGAAATCAGAAGAGAGGCGAGGAGAGGAGAAGAGTGGCGGAGTGGCGTAGAGAGAGGAGACGAGAGCAGAGAAACATTATGACTACTTCTCACCTGCGGCTGTCAAGCAGCCAACTCGAGCTGGCATTGCGTAATTACAGTAGAGTTCACTCCCAGCTCCCTCAAGAGTCACACAGAGGGCATCCACTCCAGTCTGGCTCTGTCTCTCCTTCAAGGGAAACCGTCTGTATCTTTAGCACGGCAGAGGCATAACTTTTGGTCAATAGCCGCGTTTCCATTCAACTTATTCACAATTCATTTTAGCATAACGTCATGAAACTTTGGCTTAAGAATATGTGCATTCTGTGTGTAGTTCCATCAACTATGTCATGCAGACTAAAAATTGACATTACCCTTATCAAGGCACATGTACTGACCAACTGTGGGCCATAACCATAAACTCGCCAGAACAATGTCTATGTATGCAAACACAGTAAATGTGAATATGCTAATTAAACTGTTTCCATCCACTTCCATCTTCCTTTCCATCCACTTCTTATTCGCTTAACTTAAATGTGCATTAACAAGTTGAATGGAAACATGGCTACTGATACATCAGTGTGGGAATAGTAGTGAGCTAATGTTGTACTGCATGATCACTACATGTTTTGTAGAAATGCACTTTGTACGATGTCTGTTTGCATCTGCAGTTTTGTTAAGGTGAAAATACATTCTGTTGGTGTCTAAAAACACTAAGCTCTCTTTCTCTCTCTCTCTGTCTGTGTGTGTGTGTGTGTGTGTGTGTGTGTATCTCCCTCTCCAGTGACAAAGACGGTGTGCGCGGAGCAGTGTGACGGCCGCTGCTTCGGGTCCTTGGTCAGTCAGTGCTGTCACAGGGAATGTGCGGGAGGCTGCGCTGGGCCCAAGGACACCGATTGCTTTGTATGTCTCCAAACCCCACCCACCCCAAAACACACCCCATTAAGCTGCCAGTAAACATAGAACAATGGCTATGCACAGTATTCACCAAGTAAATGCCACAAAGCACTTAGTCTGAGTTCGCCCAGGCCGCTTCTCACATCTCAACAGCGATTGGCGTCGACTCCCATTATTAAGTTGTTTACTCAGTTTGAAGGAAAATGCATGTTCGTTTAATGAAGGTTTAACGATTACATTGTCATTGGTTGTGTAGGATATGAAGGCTATTAGTTACTTTTAGTTGCTATTATTACAATTCAGATTAGTAGATGTAGCTGGTTTCTGTTTTTTTGCTGATCCAAAAATAGGCAGCACTAGGCTAGACTCCAGACGGACCAGCACAGCAAATTGAAATTTGCTTGCAGGTTCGTCTGGATTCACCCTGGACTGACTACAGAGCACACAATCTTTCTATGAATAGAATGCTGGAATAGAATAGAATTCTGTCTCTATTAATAGAACACCCTTAATCTTCTGGACGCTTTGCTGTAAAAAGGCTAAAACAAAGCTATCAAAACATCACGGCCTGCAGCGACAGCAGATACATGTCAGATCAATGGATGGGTGTGTGTGAGTGTGAGTGTGAGTGTGTGTGTATGCGTGTGCATGTGCGTGTGTTTGTGCATGTGTGTGTGTATGTATATGTGTGTGTGTGTGTGTGTTTGTGTGTGTGTGTGTGTGTGAGCAAGCTACAGGAGCTCTTCCCGGAAGACAGCAAACACACACAGAGCAGCCCAGCACTGATGACAAGAGACGATGACGATGCCTGCTGAAATGGCACCAATTAGAGCCCAACAAAGGCGGCCCTCATCAGCAATCTGTCAAATTTGACACGCCAGAAATACTCGGCTACTGCGGGCGCTTGTCTTAGCGTGCCACATGTGTCATTTCTGCCCAGAAACGAGTCATAATATACAGTATGTTTATGTCAGCCTAAATTTATGTCACCTGTCACAGGTGTTACGCTTGGTCTGACACCGAAATCAACAAAATCTGGTTTCATGGCAACTGTTCATATAAATTTTGCTCATTCTTTATATGGATATTATACCTATACAAAAGAGAGCATTGAAGTTGGGCCTTAGACTCAATCAATTTCACACAGCAGTCAACACTCAGAATTCCATTTCCAGAACTCTGATGTCTTGACTTCAATTTTAATTTGTTATTTGTGTCACGTAATTAAACCGCGAATTGATTAATGCAACGAAATGACGCACAACTATGGCAATATTGTGCCCATAATATAGAATGTCTTGAATCTCAATTACCAGCAGTTATTGCAGGTTGCAGCCCGTTGATAATATACCTGCCAGGAGTTTTAATTAGGACAACATTTCACCCTTTTGCATGACTCTCTGGATCAATGCTTTCAATTTTGTTCTCATTTATTGCCAGGAACAGTAAGAACTTAAATGCTGCCTTGCACTCCCTGGCCTCAAACAGCTTCAATTTTACTTTATACCAGCAATAGGGAAGAATGATAAAACATTTTCACAAATCCAAAACATATGAAATCTCTGTATCAAGTTTACGACGTGCCGTGAGTCATGTCAAGTCATCAAAAGGTGCCATGTCGTTGAAATCCCATGTGGACACATCATAACACAGTTCTATCTAATCTGTCTGTATTGTGAATTCTCTATGTTCTCAGTGTCTGTCGCCAATTTGTAGTGCCAATTTGTGTCATTAAAAGCTGCTTGTCCCAGGCCACACTGGGAGTTATTATAGTTAATCATGTTGACATGTTTATTGGTTTATTTTGCAATTTGAGTTTAAGCCTTTTTTTCCTGCCAGTCTATTGCACCTCTCATTCTGGTTGCTTCTTTTGTTAGTATTTTAGAGTATTTTAAAAAGAAACAAATAGTCCAATGCAGATTGAGTTTACTTGTTTGTGTGTGTGTGTGTGCGTGTGTGTGTGTGTGTGCATGTGTTTGTGTTTGTTTACTTGTCACTCCAGGCCTGCACTAACTTTAACGACAGTGGGGCCTGTGTCACCACCTGCCCCCAGCCGTTTGTGTACAACCCCACCTCCTTTCAGCTGGAGCAGAACCCCAATGCTAAATACACCTACGGGGCTTTCTGTGTCAAGAAGTGTCCACGTAAGGACAGCCACACTGCAGTGATGCAGTCACACACACTTAAACACACACAGACAAATATTCACATACAAACTAACACATGCACACAAACACATGCACACGAACACCCAAGCACACACACACGTACACAGCACTTAATAATACATATTTAGAAGCACAGGTACACATAGGTACACACACACACACACACACACCCAAATAACATATGTACAGATGCACACACTTAAACACACACAGACAAATATTCACATACAAACTAACACATGCACACAAACACGTGCACACGAACACACAAGCACACACACACACGTACACAGCACTTAATAATACATATTTAGAAGCACAGGGACACATAGGTACACACACACACACACACACACACATACACACACACACAAATAACATATGTACAGATGCACAGAGCACAGACCCCAGACCCACACACATTACATATATCCACATAAATTTGCTTTGTCTTGCACACCTACATAGCAGTTCATTTAATAAGTGTTTTGTTTTCCTTTCTCCTCATTCAGAATAAAAGTCCCCAAGTGTCAATTAGTAAAGGCTAATGAATCACCACTTTTGCTAAATGTATTTTAACATGAATAAATGTGTTACTCTCCCTCTCTCTTGACTTTGGTACTCAGATAACTTTGTGGTGGACCAGAGTGCCTGCGTGAGAGCCTGCCCAAGCAACAAGATGGAGGTTGAGAGGAATAACATCAAAATCTGCATTCCTTGCACGGACATATGTCCCAAAGGTACACATCACAGACATTCGGCTTTGATTGGAAGGGTATTGACATTGGGATATATACAAAGCTCGAAGAAGATGATGCGGTGCTCACATTCCAGGCAGCTGAGCTTAAAAGTTTTGCCGGGGCTGCGATTTCCCCAGTAAACATCAAAAGTTCCTCCGAAAGCTTTGAACATGAATTATGATGCCATGCATTGATTGGTTATTGCTTGATTATTCTATTATAAGAGGGAGAGTGTAGTGAGAAGTGAAGAGGAAGGCTGAAAAGGAATATGTGTATGTGTGTGTGTGTGTGTGTGTGTGTGTGTGTGTGTGTGTGTGTGTGTGTGTGTGTGTGTGTGTGTGTGTGTGTTTGTGTATGTAGGGATGGGGGGTTGGGGGGGTGATAATAGATCTCAAATAGCAGCCACACCATGCTTGATATGTTTATCAGCTCATTATTTGCCAAACACAAGTCTTTTGCATTATGATGGCCATTACTGGCTCTCATGAAAAACCTTGGCATGGGGGATTGTTCATAATGGCAAGCTTCAAACTCTAGTTGTGCCAATGCACAGAAAAAAGAGAGAGAGGGAGAGAGAGAGAGAATTTAACCACAGTAATTTCCAAGTAAGTTCTCAGCTGTGATAAAATGTAAAAAAAAATAAGTGTTCTGTCAGTAAAGATTAAAATCCATCATGCAAGATGAAGAAAAAGAGAGATTTTTTTTTTTAACCCTTTGCTGACTTTACTGATTTCTCTCTCAGTTTGTGATGGCATAGGAACTGGGAGCTTACAGACTGCTCAGACTGTTGACTCCAGCAACATTGACAAGTTTGTCAACTGCACCAAGATCAATGGCAACCTGATCTTTCTGATCACTGGTATCAAAGGGTAAGTACATCTGATCATGTAAAACTGTTTACTGCGCTTTCTACTAACACAGACACATACGGTATGTTTTACGGTGTATAGATTCTTCACTCAGTGCTCATTGGCAAAAGTTAATGATTAGTCACATGCATTATAAAAGAAAGCATCACATTATCACATTATACATGGTCTCATGGCTTAACACTAAAGCATTTTACTATGTCACTTAACATAATGGAGTAGATATAGATTAAGTGAAGCACACACAAAGACACACACACACACACACAGATAGAGAGAGAGAGAGAGAAAGCTTGGCAATGCAATGAACTATTTGTCGTGCCAATAAAGCTCACCTGAATTGAATTTAAGAGCGAGAGAGAGAGAGAGACTCAGACTAAGAGATTCCTGGAGGTGTCTATAGCTGTATTGCTTTTCGGAGGGGGCGGGGGGGTTGGAAGGCTGGAGGTGCTGACTCTGCTCACCGGCGCTAAGACAGAGGAGCTGTGCTTCCTTGGCTGTACTCCAGTAGGGCTGACAGGGCCAGTCTGATTTGCTCTGGGACCATCTGTGGGGGGGTCGCAGGCCTCTGAACAGAGCCAGATTGTCAGGTGTGAGGGATTGTCAGAAGTCGTTTTACCTGCCGTGACCTGGCCCTGCTCGCCAGGCTGCAGTGGGACAGAAGGAGGAAGGGGTGCCAATCTCTGTACTCTGTGCCACCTCAGTCTGGTTTCTCTGTCTGTCTCTATCTCTTTCCCTCTCTCTCTCTCTCTCTCTCTCGCTGTCTGTCAATCTGTCATCCACTCCTCCTTCTTTGGCCTTAACTCTTTCTCAGGCTCGTTTTGTCCCTATGTCCCTCCATGTCCCTCTCTGTCTATATTTCTGTCTATTTAAAGCCCACCAAAGTGTGTGGTCGGGCCAACAGGGGAGAAGGGCCTTGAATTACACTTCAGGCTTAGAGTGTAAAATCCCAAATGAGCTTCCTAACAAAGTATGGCAGCTGATTCCACTGCACTGTAGCCTCTTTGAAGCTAATAATGTATTTCCATGAACTGGTCAGTGCTGAATGTAAACGATGTTAGCAGGGACAGCGTACCTATTTAATACTCCAAAATTTATGCATGAAATGACCCAAAGCATGGAATTATATGTAGCCAATTGCAAAATCATATTTGATCTTCCAGATTTGATCATTGCCAAAGGGGGACCATCTATGAAAATTTGGGAACCACTATCTCTCATTTTATTGACTGCTGGTCCACTGCTGGAAAGAATATTTATGTGATTACACATTCCTCTCTCTCTCTGTCTCTCTGTTTCTCTTTCTCTCTCTCTTGTCTCACTTTTTTCTCTCTTCTTGCTCTTCCCTTCCCTCTCACACAGACACACACACAGACACACACACACACACACACACACACGCAGATAGTTGCTATCATGACTGCTGATTCTCTACTTCTCTTTCTTTCTCTCTCTCTCTCTCTTTCTCTCTCTCTGTCTGTCTGTCAGTCAGTCTCTTTCCTATTCTCACTTTTCCCTCTTTCTTCCGCTATAGGGACAGCTACCATAATATCGAGGCCTTGGATCCGGAGCGCTTGAACGTGTTCCGCACAGTCAAGGAGATCACAGGTGAGGCTCACCGAACCCCTAACAGTCTAACACCTTGTACAGGCCTGAGTCTGGCTCCCTGCCAATGAATGTGTCGATTGGCACGGCCTGGCAAGCCTTCTCCCGCCGACACGAGTACATTTTCCGCATGTCGCCCTTCCGTGTGGGTGTGCGACTGGCAGGATATTTATTTGTTTGATAACGCCTATTAGGATGAGCGAGCGATGAGCTATACCTCATGTTTAAAGCCCTTTGTCACATTAAACTCAGGCTTTGCCATTGTGCCAAATAGGTAATGGAGTGAAACCGCATTTTCATAATGAAAACCCTTGCAATAAGGAAGAGCAATGACCATTCTCCAGAGTGCTGTCGCCACTGCCATTGCCGTCGCCCGCCATTCTGGCTCACAGTCTCCCAGTGTGGCAGTCTTCGCAATATTGATCACTGAAACAAGCGCAGCCACACACGCGCAGACAGGAGTAAAAAAAAAAAAAGAGATCAAGAGCAATGATATTAAAACTCGTCTTTTTAATTAGTTTGATATTGTCTTTCCTGCTCACATACATATTTCCTGGAGAGTAATGGGTCTGTTTTTCTTGCTGCGGAGAGGCAATAAAAACCTGCAAGAAGCCCTACTTGAAAAATATCCCGAAATATCTCTCCCTCCATTGTTGCAGGCCTGGATATTGGCAATTTATATCAGGCCTCCTCTCTCTCCATGCCCGATATCTGTCATACCTTTGTTATAGTGGAGGGTAATGCCGAGTGGGGTAAAAAGTGTCTATAAAAAGAATGGCTAAGCATTGAGTTTTATTGTTCCGGCAACCAGTCTTGGAGCACATTTTCCAAATAGAACTTATTGCTGACAATGAAAAAAAAAATACTTAGTGTAAAATGGAAAGGTGGAAAGATGGATATACCATGTTCAACAAAACAGGCACACTTTGTCGGAGCATTTTTTGTGGCTGTACACTAAAGAGATCCTCTCCATCACAGTCGCTTCTAGTTTCCACAAACACTACAGTGTTAGCTTTATGCCTTCTCTCTCATGCTGGCTCTCTGTGGGAAAGTGTTTAGAACTATTGTCAGCTATAGTGTGTGTGACCCAGAAATTAAGCTTTGTTCAGCCATATTTAGGATGAGTGATTGTGATCTGTTTTTTTAACCTGTAAGGCTCTCTGAACATCCAGTCATGGCCGGAGAATATGACCGACCTCAGTGTTTTCTCCAGTCTCGCCACCATTGGAGGCAGATCCCTCTTCAGGTAGGACAACATGCTTTATTTGCATTTTGCAGGTCCACACTCTCACATGCATTTTAATGTCAGTGACATCACCTAAAGCTTTTTTTCATGATGAAATATCAGGATATCAGAATCATTCTGTATATTTATATCTATCTATCTATCTATCTATCTATCTATCTATCTATCTATCTATCTATGGACGTGCCAGAAAGTCCATTTCCTGTGGAATTGCTCATACATATATATATATATATACATGACTATGTGAAATGTTTTGTACATTTTTTTCCAAGTTCTACAGTCCAAAATAGCAAACGTTCAAATTTAATGTATTAACATCACACCACACTGTTGCATTTTATTGGCATAACGGACATGAAAAAAAAGTTAATTTTCCATGGAATTGCCCATATATGATATCATATGCTGTATGAATATGTATATCAAGTATGTGTCTGTATATCAAGTTCTCAGTGCACAAATAATAACAGATAATGAGTATTGCACGAGAAAGACCTGTGGGCAGGACTATCTAAAGAGAGATGAGGAACACAAGATAAGTTAGGTAACACAAAAACACGTGAAAACAAAATGGTTTTCTGAGTCGATAAATGTCAGCTTTTTTTAATGAGTACTTCTGAGGATAATCACTGCTTTCAGATAGGTCAGAGGACTTAAAACTTGAACTGATGAACTTAGCGCTGCTTTGCCAGAACAGTAGGTTAGGCACTCATTATTGACTTAAATGTTAACTGCTAAAGCACATCTTTCAAGTAATCTGCAAATTCAGCGCATCCTGTTTATTATCCTTGAATTTTGACAGTTTCTCCTCTGGTTGATGTTGTGTTGGCCAGGTATAGAGGATGGGGTACCAGAGAGGCTGAACTGCAGTCAGCGAGGGCAGCAGAAGTGCAAATAGTAAAATCTGGGTTTGACAGATGAGTCAAACGTCTAGTGGGATGAAGTGCAGAATCCATCCAAAGTCAGAGCAGCAGATGAATTGTCATCGGTTTTGAAATAGTAATGTGGGTATTATTATGTATCCCCAAAGCAATCTGATGTTGCCTTCAGCAACAACTGAGATGGCAGTACTGAAATTAGTCCATCTACTTTCATCACCCAGCTCAGCTAGTGCGTCTAGCTGTTTTTGTTAGTCCGTCCCAATCAACTAGCCGATTAGCAATCACACAGAAACAACTCTGTGCTAAATACGTTAAGTCTTTCTGACATTCTGGTATTTTGTTGCAGTTGTTTTGCTTTTCCTTTGACCAAGCTCAAAGTGGCTCACAGCTAAATGATGCCTTAGTTTAAATATAATTCTTTTCAATGTCATGACTGAAGGATGTGGATAGTGTGTCTTGAAAGCTAGAACTTGTGTATGCACAAAACATATTTTCTCTTTTCTATTTTCATGTTATGCACCTAAATTTAGCTTTAAACAGTTTTTTTATGCCATCTTGAGAAAAAAAAAAGTGAATACATAACCGAACTTGGACAACGGGGCTTTTTTTTGTTTTTACCCAGAATGCCTCACAAAATAACTCATGAGAAAAATATCAGAGGTTTGATCAAATGATATTGACCTAACATGCTGGATAGGTTAGCTGTTTCATTTATTACAATCTTGCTGACTACAAATGAAACTTTGGTGGAAATAAACTGCACTAAGATCAGATTTGTGACCTCTTGCCTTGACCTGCCTGCCACGGTGTCTCATTTCCATTTCCAGTGTTCCATATCTGGGGTCCTCTTCAGGCTCATTGCCTCTCTCTGTAATGCGAGGCCTGTTTACACTGCTGGACGTAGTTCGCCTCAGATCATGATTAGAGCAAGGGATCAGGACCTTCTGTAGCTTTCTAACCTCACTGTTGCCTAGCTGCACACATGCACGCACGCACACATCTGCGCACACACACACACACACACACACACAACACACACACACCCCTGCACATGCATGGGCATGTGCAGACTCACTTACACATATACATACATACACACACACATACACACACACACTGACTCCGCACACACCGTCTATCACTCGAGAGGGACACACACACACACACACACACACTCCATCTCAAAACTTTTCCCAGAACCTCCTCGTCACACATGTGCTAATCAGCTTTCTTGTACTGCCGATGTTAATGACTCTGTTGGCCATATACTTTCACCCCCCACTACCCCCCATCCAAAAAAAACTGCTTTGATGCCTGGAAAGTATTGCAGTGATTAATATGCTGTTTGGATAACTGCTTTGCTTCTTCTTTTGCTGGGGCACAAGCATAGCCCGGGGAGTGCAGACCAAATGAACGCCTGTAGTATGTTTTCTAAACGAATGCCTCTTGGAGATGTGTGTTGATCTCAGCGCTAAAAGTGGGAGATTCTCTCTCTCTTTGTCTCTCTCTCTCTCTCTCTCTCTCTCTTTAACTTTGTGTGTATACAGCAGCCCGCAACGTTACAAAAAACCTTTACAAGCTGTTTTCAATCGCAGCGCACTGAGCCATAGTTATTTGTGTCTTTGGGAGTTACCTCATTAACCAGAAAATGATAGAGGGGTGACAACATTTTTAGATATTTAGATGATTTTGTCAATGTTTATTCGAGTCTATCACTGTAAAGGATAAGGCATCAGAGGCAGACACAAGAATATTTATTAGGCGCAAGTCACCAACATTCACAGAAAACCCACACATTACTGGGTTTGTTTTCAGTCCATGGCATCTTACTCTCTTGTAGTGTTCACCCAGTAGATAATTGACATCTTGGTGTATTTTGTGGACACAGTGTGTGCAGAAGCACAGGACAGGGAATCATTTCACCAACTGCTATTAAGCCCATCAGTAATAAGACAAATCCATCAAATATGTGAAGGTGGCAGATATTATTGCAGATTTATATATGATTTTTTTTTTTTATGTGATTTTTTATTTCACATCCGCACAAAACAATAAACAGGACATAAAGATGACAAAATATGTCGTATTTGGCAAAAAAAAACAAAACAGAGGTTTAGAAACTTTGATGCAATATCACGTCCATGAAACTGAAGAAGCAGTTCCAAATCACATGACCTGGTTGCCATTTGCCACTTCCACAAATTGTGTTTCATGTCTAGGTGTGAAAACTTTGTTGGTGATGTTTGATGTTATGAGGAAGTCATTTCCAGAGCTAAGCAGAAGCTAAAAGCTACTGAACCTTGTTGTCTTCCAACTGTGTTATGTGTTTCACTTACATATTTCGCTTTGGTGGTCTGACAGGACTAGTAGATGTGGTCCTGAAAGGTACGGCAAAGAGGTGTTTTGACCCTGCTTCATTTAGTGAGTTATAGAAGATTGAATTTGCCTCAACTACACATAATGACAATGACTTTAGTGGAAACTGTTTTGGAAGGCCGATAAAATGCAAACAAATGATGCATAAAAACAGAAACGTAATGTTCAAATGAAACCAGAACCCCCAAGTAGAAGCAGGCATTTACACAACCCAGCAATGTACCACGTTATGAACCATAATGAGATTTGTGTGCATCCGACAGTTACGTTGTTTCAATCACTCAAACACAGTATTTTTCAGAATCGATGATAAAACCCAGGCATCTGTGGTTTAAACAGACATTTTATGTCTTGGTGTGTGTATGAGACATTTACCCACAACATGGTCTGCGTCTGTACAGACATCTTTGTCGCTGAAATTCAGGGGTCTTGGGGGGCATTGTGTGTCAAAGCGGGGACTTCCTGAACCCTATGTGTGTCTATCCAATCGTAGTGGCATCTCTCTGCTGATCCTGAAGCAGCGCTGGATCTCTGCACTGCAGTTCCAGTCCCTGGGCGAGATCAGCGCGGGCAACGTCTACATTACCAACAACAGCCAGCTGTGCTTCTACAACACGGTCAACTGGACCAGCCTGTTCCGCACCAATACCCAGAAAGCTCTGATCCGCAGCAACCGAGACCCAAAAGAGTGCAGTGAGTGACTGGACTGTCTGCTTTCTAACTTGCTTGATCTGTGTCCGTATCTCATCTTTGTCTCACCGGCACTTAAACTTACTTAAAGTCTGTATTAGATAAGGCATTATAGACATTTTATTTTATTTTTAAAGGGTTATGTCAGGCCTATGCATTAAGGTGACTAAGGGTTAAAAATCTAAAATTACTATGACAGAAATTGATTTAACCACCATAAAACAGTGGACTGCAGTCATAAAATACTATGATTGTAGCATTGGCATAAGATCAGTCGGTCACCTCTAGGCATTATATAGTATCATTCTCTAGCATCTAAAAGTCTGTCTGTCTATTCATAATCTATATAACAAGTAATCGGTCAATATCTCCCATGATTAATCTTGTCTGCTCATTAAATAAACATAATCGATGCATTCTGACAAGGACCACAACCCTACCCAAGGAGCCAACAACAGTTTAGGCATTAGACCATTGTTGCCAGATGCACCCTCAATTTCTTACACAAAACACCAGCCAACAGTATCCATCCAAATGAGAATAATTAGCCCTGTAGGCCTTCATAACTTGCAAACACCTGGTCATATTTAGCAACAAACACACACACACACACACACACACACACACACACACACACACACACACACATACTCACACTTACTCACTCCAACTGTGTGAGCAAGGCATTGCTGGCAAGGCCTGTGTGGCTAGTGAAGACATAGACAGGTTATGAAAACCTTCCACACATACACAGGTGAACACATGCACACAGACACACACACACACACACACACACACACACACACACACACACACACACACCACACAAACACTGCCATTCCTCATAGCTGTGCAGCCACATGCTGAGTCCAACCTGATGTAATTAGCACAATAATGACAGAGAGGTGCTCAGGATCAATGGATCTGTTTGCAAGCTCATTCATTAGTGTCTTTGCGCCCGTATCGATCAGAGGTTGGCTGATTCACACCACTTCAGTTCCCAGCCTAATGGCTCGAGCACAGGTACGGATGGATGGAGAGAGATAGAGAGAGAGAGAGAGAGAGAGAGAGAGAGAGAGAGAGGCATTGAGGTTGTGATCAATCTCTCCAGGTCATCAGTGGCTAGTGATTCACCATCATGAGTGGCGTTGGCTAGCAGGTGTCCATTCTTTGTGAAATAAGATCTTTGATGTCTTTGTTGTATAGCAGGTAAGAGTGCATGAGTGTAAAATAACTACAGTAGTGCGGTGCTGTTGTGAAGCAGTTGCTTTACTCTACCGTAAAGATCTACTGACACACAGGAGTGAGTGGAGGCTTATCCAGTTTGTAACATGCAAAGGACTAAAGACTGGTTCACACAAACAGTACGTCATAGAGGGGGAGGAAATCATAGCAAAAAAACATGCTGTTCATTCATTCAATGTGTCAATTTATTTGTTTGTTTGTGTGTGTATGTGAGCACATGTGTGTGTGTGTGTGTGTGTGTGTGTGTGTGTGTGCGTGTGTGTTTGTATAAATAACTGTTGCTGTTTGTGCATGGTTGCTTTTAGGTTCATTGATTCTTCTTCATGCAGAAAGCCCCAAGGCCTGAGGTGTCTGGGCATGCACACATGGCTGTAGTCAAATCTCTCTTTCTCCCTCTCTCCCTCCATCAGTCCAAGAGCGAATGGTGTGTGACCCGCTGTGCTCGGACGCAGGCTGCTGGGGCCCGGGGCCAGACCAGTGTCTCACCTGCCGTTACTTCACCAGAGGACGAACCTGTGTCCGATCCTGCAACCTGCATGATGGGTGAGCAACATTTTCAAAAGTGTGTGAGTGTGTGTATGTGTGTGTGTGCCTCTGCAAGCCTACTTTTGATTCAAAAGTGATGAGCTTTTCCTGAACAGGTGTGTGACCAGTATCCTATGTACACATGGTGTGTGTGTCGTGTGTGTGTGTGTGTGTGTGTGTGTGGTGTGTGTGTGTGTGTGTGGTGTGTGTGTGTGTGTGTGTGTGTTTAACCAAGCTAACCAAAGCCAAGCCAAAAAAATAATAAAATCTAAAGTACTTCCACAGCATTAGAGCAGATATCAACATATGGAATGCAGTTGGTGCTGTAGTTCTAAGTATACTTACTTAATTGCATAAGTTGAACCAGGCTCCTTGCTCAAGCAGCGAAAAACATTAGAGAATTCGACGATATTCGGCAATATTTTGAAGTTCAAAGCACAACCCCTCTGAGAGAAACAGTTTTTCAAAGTTTCAGACCAAAGCAAGAAAAAACTTTAAGAAGACTAACAAGGAGGATGGGACCAGAGCAAGAGCCAAACATTATTTATGTTGTACCTATACTTATCATTCTAAAGTGATGTTATAGGAGCTTTATCTTGAACAGGTGTGTGTGGTGTGTGTGTGTGGGGTGTGGTGGTGTGTGTGTGTGTGTGTGTGTGAATGAGTGTGGTTGCACACTAGTGTATGTGTGTGGAGAGGTTGTTCTTTTCCAGTTTGATGGCAAGGAAACGACATACTCTCACAGAACTAGTTGCAGTCCTGCAATTAAAGGCATACTCTCACAGAACTAGCTGCAGCCCTGCAATTAAAGGCATACTCTCACAGAACTAGCAGCAGCCCTGCAATTAAAGGCATACTCTCACAGAACAACTGCAAAAAAAAAAAAAAAAAAAAAAAAAAAAAAAAAAACTAACAGAACTAGCTGCAGCCCTGCAATTAAAGGCATACTCTCACAGAACTAGCTGCAGCCCTGCAATTAAAGGCATACTCTAACAGAACTAGTTGCAGCCCTGCAATTAATGGCATACTCCCAGAGCCAAGCTGCAGCCCTGCAATTAAAGGCATACTCTCACAGAACTAGCTGCAGCCCTGCAATTAAAGGCATACTCCCAGAGCCAACTTAACCTTCAGAGTAAACCTGTTTCTTTGCCCCTGACTACTTACGTTCAAAATATTATTATGTGTCTAAAAAACATAGAGGATTCAAAAAATATGGAATCAAAAAATATAAAACAAATAAATCTAAATACAAGGCCAAGACTGATAAAATCCAGATTTCCCCTCTAAGTAGCATAATTGGAAGTATAAATCCAGGGTTTTTGTATATTTGTCTGACAAAAGACAGGAGTGGACACTCCAAGCCAGACAAAAATATGGCTGGATTACTTGTTTGTGCAAAGGTTAAAAGGACAGCTGTTTAGCAAACACTCTAGGTGTTCCAGCAACGTGCGTGTGTGTGTCTGTGTGTGTGTGTGTGTGGCTCTCGGCCCCTTGCAATATAGGGAGCATTAAAAGCTTTTAAGCCTCAGCTTCACCAGAAGAACACTCTCTGATGTTATAGACTCTCTAAACCTCATTTACAGAGCTTCAAATGATAACACACTGACTATCCTGTTTTATCTATGGGCAATTTCAAGCAAAACTGTCACGCCACACAATGTCATGGTACGGTATGATGTGAATGATGATCACATAAAATTTAAGCATTCACTCTTCTTGATTGTAGAACAAATTTTATGAATATTCGCATCATCCAAATACCAGGGCATTTTGTTGCCGTTCTGGACGTGACAGTTTGTGTGGAATTGTTCCTATTTGTTTCACCCAGAAAATTAATGTCGTCATAATGTTCATAATGATGATTGTTATGATGATGATGGTTATGATTTTAGATGATAAAAGTCACCATTTGAATATCCATAATATATTGATCAGTACTTAAACAGCTTGTGGCTTTATGAAACAGGCTTCACTTGTGATCTGATATTCTCTACGCAGTGATCATAATCATGATGATGATGATGATGATGATGAAGGAGATTGGCTGAATGTCACCTAATAGTTTAGACCGTTAAACATCTGTTGGCCAGACATCTGGATGTAGTGAGACACCTCTTAGTTATGGAATCTGCCACAATGTTCCTTCTGATTGTAACACAGATGAATGTGGTGATTTAAACTCACGCCCAGTATCTAAACACAAAAGCACTCGGCCTTTCTGAAGTCCAAAAAGTTGTGAAGATATCATGACTGTCCGAGGGAGAATTAATTGTGTGTGTGTGTGTGTGTGTGTGCGCGTGTGTGTGTGTGTGTGTGTGCGTGTGTGTGCTTGGGGTTGGTGGGGATCGGGAGGACCTCTTATTTCCCCTACCGCAGTCCCAGGGGCCAAGTCTTCTGATGTCTGGACTGTTTGCATTCGCACTCCGCCACACACACACACACACACTATACACTCCCTGATTTCACTGAAGTTCACCCACAAAGACACTGCGGAGGAGGACTTTGAAGTGCTCATGGCACATGAAAGGGGACTCAGAGATGTGATGTACTGTATCAAGATTGCTTCATCAGTGTAGATGATACAGTGTTTTTTATGTACATGTTTTTTGGTTAACATGAAACAATGACTCGTCTTCAATACACAAGCGTGCTCAATTGCTTTTGTTTTTGCATTACTGTAGGCGACCGGTGGTGTCTAGTTAGTCTCCCTCCCTTGATGTCATTTCTACTGTTTTTTTTTGGGGGGGGGGGGGGGTAGGGGTGGGGGGTGAAGGGGTGAGCAGGGGGAGGATTGGGTGGGGAGGGGTGGGGGTATGGGTGGAGGATGGCTTTGGATAGGGGCACTTTGAAGATGTAGACGGGGCTGGGTGGTGCTGTATCAGAGATGCAGTGCATGTAACGGCTCTCCTCTCACTTTGAGAGCACAGGGAGGATCACTGGGGGAAACTCAAGAAAGGCTCCGCTTTGTTGAATCATCTTGAGACTCCCTACAGGACTGCATCAGAGCTGTGCTTTGAGTGAGTGAGTGAGTGGTGTGTGTGTGTGTGTGTGTGTGTGTGTGTGGGAGTGTGTGTATGTATAGGGAGTAGTTGTGGGTGTGTGTGTGTGTGTGTGAGAGAGAGAGAGACACAGAGACAGGGGCGGGGGGGGTACTTCCATGTTATGTAGCATTAAGATTCTCTCTGCCCTGTTTCTGTTCAGTGGAGGTGTGTGTTTAGGTTACAGTTACAGCGGCCAAAACAAAATGAAATAGATAGAGCGTTTCCACAGGGTTATTTTTCCCATGCACATACACACACATACAGGCTCACACGTTTCTAACCTCTGTTTCTCCTCTCTTTCACTGTCTCTCTCCCTGCGTCTCCTGTTCTCTGTGCACAGCCATACACACAGGCATACTCAGTTCTACTCATATTAGCTGTCTTTCAGCTCCTCTACACACACACACACACACAGACACACACACACACACACAGAGTCACACGCTTTCACAGGCACACTAGGTAGCAAGGGGATTACAAGCGTGTTGGAAATGTTTAATTAAAATGCAGCTCCTGTGCTTTTGGATGGAACCAGACATGCGTCTGGGCAGTGAGAATGAACAGGCCAAATTCCCGATAATCCAGCCCCCCCCCCCACACACACACACACACACACACACTTGATCTCTTCAGAATCCTCCTGCGCGCGCGCACACACACACACACACACACACACACACAAAAGCACACACAAACGCACACACACACACACACTTGATCTCTTCAGAATCCTCCTGCGTGCACACACACACACACACACACACACACACACACACACACACAAGCATTAACAGGGCTATGAAGGAACCTGATGAGCAGGAAATACACCTCTGAATGGGAAACGCATTGGCTGCATCACCCGAGAGTGCCAGCAAACAAAAGCTTTTTGTGCAAGACTATTTTCCTCAATATCTCCCCGAACAAAAGGAAACTCTTTATTCAGCTCTGCCTGTCTCAGTGGTGTTTCCCTCAGATGGCGCAGAAGAAAAAAACATGCTCAGTTACTCAGTAACATAACTCAGTTAAGGACTAAATGATGGTTACCCCAAGAATGTGCAGAGAGAGAAAGAGAGCAAGACAGAGAAAGAAAGAAATAAAAAAAAAAGTGTTCAAAAAAGCAGTCAGACAGAAGTGTGTATTTTTCCATGAAAGAACTGTCGAGCAAAAAAAATGACACAGACTGACCAACAGGAATGTATGGAATTTTAAAAATAAAAACAGAAGCTAGAAATGACACAGAGAGAGAGTGAGAGAGAGTGAGAGAGCGAGAGAGAGAAAGAGAGAGAGAGAATGAAGGAGAGAGAGCAACTGTTCTTGACTACTTCCGTGGCGGTCGGTCATTAATATGGCACAGCCCTGAATGCCAGGCGTCAGAAGGCATTAGCACATTACCATTCAGCAGAGGAGCAGGCAGAGCTGAAGATGGAGACGGCTGAGGCGACACATCTGTCTGGTGCCATGGGACCTCTCCATCTGCTGAGGAGTGCAGCACGCCGCACGTTATTGCACATTAGCTCCCCGTGCAGTGCCACCCCACACCAAACGACAGGGCTGTCACTGGCCTCGGCGAGTATTTAAATGTGTAGCTAATGTTTGATAACAGCATTGTTCAGGGGATGTTCTGTCATACGGAAGCGATGTTAAGATATTCTCAAGGCTGTTTAGATGTGGGGTTGACATCATATTTCTTCTTCTGGGATTCTGGAGTGATATAAAAAAGCAAATTATGATGGTATGAATAACAAGCCTTCTAATTCATAGCAATTTGCCGCTAGTGTGTTACCGCCTCCATGATATTTCATGACAGCTGACACGGACACAAGGCCTTTTACTCTCATTTGCACATTGTAAGTAATTGCCCCACATAGTCATATCAGTTATAGTACCTTAAGACTCAGTTGTCACTATAATGATTTCATGAATGAGTTGAAATGACCAAGTCCTTTTATTTCACACGTCCTCTACTGTTGTAATTACCTCTGAGGTTTATGAACATGGCACTAATGTTTTGGCACGTGATGGAGGGAGACATCATTTCAGGGCATATTGACCTGCGTTTTTGTTGCCTACCGATAAGCAGCCTGTAATTGCATTAATGACTCCCAGGATAGGGAGAATAAAGGCATTAATTACCCCCATCTACATGGTCTCTCCACAGGCGGTAAGCTCTGCCCATTAAATACAGTGGAGGATGAGGGGGGCCATGTTCCACTCATTCATGTTGTCAGAAGCACAGCGGTTTCAGAATGGGGCATCGTATGGCAGTCATATGGCAGAAAACAAAGTAGCAAAATGCGGATGCAAATGAGGAGCAAGAATGACCCGTTCTGCAGATGTCCTTTCCCCCACTCCTTGTGAAATCTATTCTGCAGATGCATTTGTTTGTTGTTGTTAGTGTTGCAGTTAGCGTTGTTGTTAGTGTTGTTGTTAGTGTTGCAGTTAGTGTTGTTGTTGTTAGCGATGTTGTTAGCGTTCTTGTTAGCGTTGTTAGTGTTGTTGTTAGTGTTGTTGTTGTTGTTAGCGATGTTGTTAGCGTTGTAGTTAGTGTTGTTGTTAGCGTTGTTGTTGCTTATTGCTGTTTTTTTGTCCTATGTTTTCTTTCTTCATGCATCCGGATTATCGATCCCTTCAGATCACAGACTTTCGCTTTATCAAGACAATTGCATCGACCCCACCCACATACACACGTTCTCCTGCTCTTTGCTTCCTCAAAGCCTCACCCACACCCACACCCACACCGCCACCCCAACCACCACAAGAATGAAACACCTGCTGATACAAAGGGATTTTAAACAAAAACATGAAATGAAATGAATCGAGCGTATCAGCATCTCCTGTGCTAGTTTAGGCGCTCAAGGCTTCCAGTAACAGCTTAACTCACAGCCATCTGTCCAGCCACAAACACACACACACATGCACATGCACATGCACACACACACACTCATTCCTTATTTCTGCCCTTCTCCACACACACATCCCCACGGGATGGAACAGGAAGAAGAGTGTTTGTCAATTAATTATAATGCCGTTAATTATTCATGGATTCCCCTTCGCTTTTGCTGTTTAGCATATTGACCCGACTCGGGGTCTTAACTTAATCACCGCAGGCTGTTGGCTCCACACCCAAGTGTGTGTGTGTGTGTGTGTGTGTACGTGTGTGTGTGTGTTTGTATCTATGAGAGACCGAGAGCGAGATATGTGTGTGTGTGTGTGAGTGTGTGTGTGTTAAGGCTTACTGGGTAAGGTGGACTGGCCTAAGAGTTTGAAAACATAGCCAGAGGTTTTTAGTCCATCAACAGGAGGTTGGGTCAGTTGTCTACACACCTTTTATTTTGTCAAGTTAAGCCACCGTTTTTAAATAGAAGCATATTGACACAGATCAGATATTTGTGATTTCAGTGTGGCTAACCCTAACCTTAACCCTATTTAATAACAACATTATATCAGCAATATTAAATTTGATTTAGTTTTTTTAAACATCCATCTGATAAGGGATGATAATGATTATTGTGTTCACCTAATGGCTTAGGTCGGTGATGTCCTGGTGCGTTGTTGGTCTGGTTCTTATGCTCCATGCTGTGAATAGACTGTGGCTGTGTCAGACTCAGTTTTGGTTCTGCTGATGGAATAATAATCCTCTTTTCCCCCTTTTGTTTTCTCTTTTTCTCTCTCTCTCCTGTTCCAGGGAGGTACGCGAGTTTGCCAATGGCACTGTTTGTCTGGAGTGTGACAGTCAGTGTGAGAAGGCCACCGACAAGACTCTCACTTGCCATGGACCGGTAATTCACCCAATATCTCCCAAGACACACACACACACACACACACACACACACACACACACACACAGTGTTCTCCCAGCTAAACTTTCCGTGCAGTTCTCATGCCAATAATGCTCTTTCATAGACACCTGGCTGTGCACTGCAAACTTCCTCGGTGACGTAAAACAAAACCTCTATATGCCATCTCTCTCTCACACACACACACACATACAGACACACACACACACCTACACACACAGACAGCCAGTCGCTCAAGGCCACCTGGAGCCTCAAAACACCAGTGGCCTTTTGCGGCCAAGCTCCTAACCATAAAAGAAATCCCTGCTTTAGAAAAATATGGACTATCATATAGAGTTCCACAGCGCTCCTCGTTGGGGGCTGTGATGTATCTAGCACACCTGGGCGTATTGTGGGCTTTTATGGGATTCCTGTTAAAAGCCTATTTGCGGAAGGCAAGGCTCGTGTAAATAATGTGCTTTTACGAGAACCCCTCCGCTCTCCGCCAGAGCCTCGGCCGTCTTCGGCGAAGCTGTGACCGCTGGCACGTAAATCACACCGACAGAGCCGCTGCCGCTCCTCTCTTTTTTTACGCACTCCTCCTCTTCATATTTTCTTCTCCTCTCCCTCTCTCTGTATTCATCCCCCCATCTCCCCATGTTGGCTGCACTGGACCACTAGTTAGCCCACCATGGCTCTCTGCTCTGACTGTCTGCACATCTCCTATCCCTCTGGATCTCTGTCTCTCTTTCTCTGTTTTTCTGTTTTTTCCCTTTTTTGTTTTTTTGATCATCCTTTCTTCTTTTTCTCTTTCGCCTTTTCTCCTCTCTTTCCCTCTTTCTCTCAGTTTCATTCCCTCTGTGACCTTCTTATTCTCTCACACTCTCTTTCATGCACACGCACATGCACACACACACACACACACACACACACCACACACACAGTAGCATTTCCCCTGAGGTGGAGAAGAATGATCTGAATGATGCACCAAGCCATCCCCTACCCACCCACCCAAGAGTTAAATC
>PYXC01000948.1:870000-877500 GCA_015244755.2 Tenualosa ilisha
GCACAAGAGAGAGAAACAGAGAGAGAGAGAGAGAGAAACAGAGAGAGAGGTAGAGACTGTGGGCAGGTGGGTGTGTATGTGCGAGACGCTTAGCCAAGCTGGCCCCAGGGATTAGAGAGAAAGTGCGGGTGTCTGTGTTCATTTGTGTAAGTTGGACAAATAGGGAGAAACACCAGATTAATTTGGGTAGAGTCTCAGAATCCCTCAAGTCAGTTAAACTCTGTGTCTAGGGCCATTTCTCTGGGTAGAAGATTCTGGAAAAAAAAATGTTCTGATGGGCTGTGGAGAAACAGACTCAGTGTGAGTCATGCTGCACTGTGGCCCTCCAGAGGGGAAAACAGCCTCTCCACATGTTGGGTTAGACACACACTCTCTCGCTCCCTCTCTCTCTCCATCTCACACACACACACACATAAACTTTGGATACTGAGATGGCTGTTAGGACTTTTGAGCAACTGGGTGGTGGGATGATGTTGCTCGTTTTTTCTCTCTCCCTCCCTTTTCCTCCCTCCCTCCCTTGTCTTTCACACTCCCTCTCACCCTTTCTTTTGGTCTCTCTCCATGGCCCCTTAATTTTTTCTCAAGTCACTCACACACACACACACACACACACACACACACACACACACACTCACAGACACACTCACCAGTCCGCCCCCCCACACACACTGGGCTCGACACAGTGCTCCCCATCCCTTCATCTCCACGGTGACAGTCATCGCCGGCGGTTACTGTCAGGCAGCCCACTGATCCTCGCCACGGCTCCCTCTGATTACTGAATCCAGTTGCCGCGGAGACAACCCACCATGCCCCTGCTCCCCCCTCCTCCATCCTCAGTGCACTGTGCTTCTCTTTCTAGGCCCTCTGCTGGCATAAGGCACTTGAGATTAGCATCAGACGTGTGTGTGTGTGTGTGTGTGTGTGTGTGTGTGTGTGTGTGCGTACGTGCTTGCATAAGTGTGTGTGTGTGTGTGTGTGCGCACGCGTGTCTGTGTCTGTGTCTGTATGTGTGTGTGTGTATGTGTGTGTATGTGGACGGATGGGATCAGAGGTTGCGTGCATCAGTATGCCAGCTAGCATTTTAAATACCATGGCTCAAGACGAGGAAGGACAGACCAGCCAGTAGCGCGCTGGCGCATGACATGCTGCTGGATTGAGGCTAGCACTTCTATTGATCTTCTGAAGCGTGGAACCGCCTAGGAGAAATAAAGAGAGAAAAGTAGAGCTGTTTCAGTGACATGTAAAATTCGTAATGCAGTCTCAACAGTCGCAAAGATAGCAGAGCAAGCAATGTAAAAAGCATTTTAGAGACACTCCTAAACACACAGTCTGAATACTCAATGTGTGTCTGACGGCCTTTAATAACCAAGTGTCATAAAGTTTATGAAGCTGAGGGCTCATTATAGTCTCATGGCCTGGCCTTTAAGAGAATCCTAAATTCTAATCAAGGACTTTTAATCTTGTAATGACTTTGTCAGCATGTTTTATATCCAAGCCATGAGGATGCAATACCTCCCCCCCCACCCACCCACACACACACCCTTTCTCCCCCCCCCCACTTCAACACCATACAACAATCCTCCATACTTCTTCACCATTCTCTCCTGCATCTACCCTGGGGGCCTTAACGACCATCTCCAGGAAGTAGTGACAATTTCCTGTCAGCTCCAGTCAGCTCCTAACAAGTTTGCTGAGCGACGGAGAGCACACTGGCCCTGTGCTTTTAATTGCTTTCTAATTGGCAATTTGGTGTCACTTTAAGCCGGGTGTCATTGCAGGCGAGTCCGGCTGAGACGAGTGTAATTCTCTGGCAGCGGTAGCCAGAGCACTTTTAATTTGCTTCATAATGTGTGACCGTCCTCGATGGCCACTGTCTCAGATCACAGTATGGAGTCTGTGATGGCTTACAATAGATGTGACTGACGGAACCGAATGACCCTCAACAAATCATTGATCGGCAATTATGTTTTAATGATTCAAGTAGTTGATTATTTGCCATCATATCATAGACTGATCTGAAGTTATCAATCAAATGTGTTTTATATGTCATGACAGGCTGTGTATAGTGCCCCATATATACAGTATGTGTATGTATTCGTGTATTGTGTGTATACGTGTTACATTTATTCATTTTATGATATTCATTATTTCTTTAGCATATTATTTTTAATTTTTTTTATTTACTATGCTGCTTTTCACCTGCTATAAAGTATTTATGTAATATTAGTAAGATGATAGATGTTACTTTTTGTCCTTTAGATCATCTTTGCATGTTGATTGAAATGTGTATCTAAGAGGCAGGAGTCTCTATGTTAGTGTGACGCTCATCTGACACAAATAGTCTTTCATTCAAACTCCATATTTAACTCTGGTTGCAGGTGCACTGGACCCCGCATCCAAGACTGTGTGGGGATGATCGACAGGTACGTTAAAGCCCTGTGTCAACACTGCGTCTTCTCACACATATCATAGAAGCTTCTGAAAAATGTTCACATATTGTGCTAGGGCTCAGGCAGAGAGGTTGATTTATTTTGGGTCCCAGCAGCTCAGGCCTGTGAGGGGATTGAAAGGTCACCAATGAAACAAGGAGGAGCTGATTAGAGCCCACTCACTTAGGAGGCTCTCTAGGGCTCTCTTCTTTTTTCTTCTCCTTTCTTTCTCTCCCTTTTATCCTCTCTACTCTCTTTCTTTCATTATATATTTCATTTTAACCTCTTTCTCTCCATTTCCATCCTGCCCTTTCACTCTTCCTGCCCTTTCTCTCTCTTTCTCTCTCTCTCTCTCTCTTTCTCTCTCTGTCCTTGTCCTCCTACATTTCTCTCTCTTTCTCCCTTTCTTTTTTTTTTACTTCTCTGTCTCCCTTCACCCTGTCTATCAGCCAATTCCTCTGATCTAATATTCCAACCCATGCTGGAATTTCATTACCCCGGCTTCAGCCTCTTAGTAAATTCCAAGTTCATCTTTTGGCTGCTGGGAATCGATTGGCCAAACATCATAACCTGCACGGCAACCCCTGCATTTTGCACATCGTATAGCGACCAAGTGTTAGCCATCTCCTTTGACATTCCACAAAGATGGAGAACACAGTAAATGGATTTGAGACCCTTCCTCTTCAGAGGATCTGTCTAGCTTGTCCATACTCATAGGTCCTCTCTGGTGCTTACTCCTCTATAGCTTAGTTTATTGATTGACTATACCGCTAAGACTGTGACAAATCATGGTGGAGACTTGATTTTGTGATCAGTAAGCCATGTTTTTGTTTATATGAACTTATGTTTTAATTTAATGTCCCGCTGAATGAGCCAAACATGGCCGAATTTTGTTGTCTTAGCAGTGACAGGCAGATTTTGATTTAAAACGGTCAAGTATTTCATGCAGGTCATGATGGAATTCAGCCTAATGAGATTTCTAGAGTCTTTGAAATTAAAACAACCCTAAAACATCACAGACCCTTCGCCATAACCTCCATAAGGCAGGGGGCTATTTTTAGTATACAAATTCTCATACATGCTTAACCCAGCATTAGTCAAAAAACCCCATTCATCCTATCTGACCATAAAACCTGATACTAGGTATATTCCCAATAGCATTTTGTAACTCCAGTCATTTTAATCAGTGATTAAATGACAAGAAAGCCTTTTTTTCTGATATACACCATGAAGGGATCTTCTAGAAGACTTGGTGATCCCAAGATGCTCCTTTTTGCTCCTTTTTTATGATATAATGTGAATAATGTTGAAAAAAAAAACAAAAGCAAAAAAACAAGAAACTAGATGGTCTTTGATATTCAGCAGTGTGGGTCTGTGGTCAACTAAGAGTGGACATAGAAGTTGTTGGGGAGAAGGGGGGGTTGGTGTGTGTGTGTGGGAGATGCATATTTGTATAGATAGATAGATAGATAGATAGATAGAGTACATAAAGCTGTAAAGAGAAATACACAGCATTGACAATAAAGCTTCCCCTGGTAACTAATTCAAAGCACCAAACAGATGGTGAATTTAGCAAAAGATGAGCAAAGGCATACGCATACATCACTGACTCATTTACAGCTGCTTGAAAAAAAACCTCTAATGCATGCCAGCCTGAAGGCCCTTACAGTTGCCAGAGGGCCAAACCATGGCTGATGTTTTAACGACTCGAGCCAAAATCATGAATAAGCAACACAGACAAGGAGGAATCGGTCCAGCAGGTGTGATCAATAAAGTGATCGGAAAGCCACAAGGTCAGGCTGCAAACCTTGAAAAAAGGTTGTTTTTTTATGTTTGTTTGTTTCAGTTATAACTTCTGTGGTTGTACAGACCAACCCCTAACCATACTCAACCACCAGTGCTTTTGAAAACTTTCTGATGACTTATTGGAATAGGAGTTTCAAACACACACATGTATATGTGATGAACTTCACTGAGAGTTTGAATGCATGTTTGAAAATGCACACGTGTATGTGTGAAAAACACAGCAGATCTCTAAGCCACTGTTTCATTACTGAGTCCTGAACTTCCTATGAGGCTATGAGGGAGAACTTTTTGTTGCATGAAACAGGCACAGGAGCTCTGTAATGGAACAGTGTGAGACTGAGACGTCTCTTGGCTCTACACTTCCACCAGTCCCTGATGGTGACAGACAGGGCCTGAGTGCTCACAGACAGCCATGGCCAAGTCATCAGCGAGCCTCAATTTGAGCATCTCTTGTCTCCCATCCGCCACGTGGGTTCCACTTCAGCCCCGGGCCCTCGGGCCTCCTCCCTCTGTCCGTTGGGCTGCGCTACTGCTCGCTTCTGTTTGAGAGAGCTGTGTGGCTGGCAGCCGTTGGCTTGCCGCCGCCGCGCCCTGCATGCCAGCCATTAGAGCATTATTGTTCTGGACAGACTGCAGGCACACTGAATCAGGTGCCCAGTAAATCTGTCAATAACTTCGAGATCTGTTGGCATGCCAGCACACATTGGCTCACAGACTGAAGGAGTGTGTGAGTTTGGTAGAGCACGTCTGATGTATATTAGGCTGAATATGGGCTGTCCAAACATCCATCCATCTGTCCAGTCATCCATCCATCTGTCCATCTGTCTCTGTTCAACCATCTATCTATCTATCTATCTCTCTATCTAAAGACATTTCTGCCAGTCAATTATTTAATTAATCAACTACTAATCAACAGTTCTCCATCAACATTAATATCTCTCTCTGTCTCTTCTTGCTTGTGCCACAGGACGCCCCTGATTGCAGCTGGGGTGATCGGAGGGCTGTTTGTGATCGTGATTGTGGCACTCGGCGTGGCAGTCTACGTCAGACGCAAGAGCATCAAGAAGAAGAGAGCTTTACGCCGCTTCCTGGAGACAGAGGTGAGATTGTGTGGTTATTGCCCAAAGCACATACTAGTATCAGAGGCTGATAATTCCTGATACCTTCTCAGTCACCACCTGAAGGATAGGGCATTAGACTTTATGTTCTACCATGTAGTGTCATTGCCTCCAAGTGCCAGTTGAAATGCTGTTTTTCACATACAAATACATTTCTGATGTGTTTGACAGACTACTTAATGGGATTGCAGAACTTAGAACTTCTACTGTTGTTTGAATTGATTGGACACAGTGAAATAATAATATGGTGAAATAACGTAAAAAGCATCATCATTTTGTTTGCATTTGTTTTTTGTTTGTTTGTTTGCTTGTTTTTTTAAAGTTAGTTCATGTTAAGTAAATGAACTTTCCTTTTCCCAAACACCCTAGAAATGCTCACCACTAGTTTTAGACTCTTCAACTGAACTGATTTTCTTGCCTTCCATTCTTCTCTATTTCTGCTGGGGCCCCAGACCAACCAGCACACATGTCTATTGCAACAACAGGCATGGTGCCTGTCCAGCTTTCCTCTCGCACACACTGCCAACTGGGTTGTACGACTGCCCGGGCACTGTGCTGTAGACTTCAAACCAAGTTCCTGCCACAACGGGCAGGTGTCCATCACACACACACACACACATACACACACTCACACGCCTCACACTTGCCCACACATAAACCCAGTTTGGCAGTCTGAGGTCACTATGAGAGCCGAATGCTCTTCCACCTGCCATAGTGTTAATGGCAGCTGAACTCCTGACCATTGTTGTGCCAGCACAGGTGCTTAAGAATGGACACTCCATGATACCATGGTAATAAGGCCTCCCTTGTTTAACTCCGAGAGACCCACCACTGCATAACACGTATCCCCTGTCGACCAGCGCAGCTTGGACACGGTGCTGTACACATCATGTGTACTGAGCACACAAGCTAAAGCAGGCTACGACACACAGCAGGCCTTTTTTCCATTACAGCTTACAGAACAGACTCCAGTGTAGCATAACTTGAAAAATACTGCCTTTATCCAGAAGATAAAAGTCAAGCGGTCTGTGTTATGGGGAAAAAAACAAGGAACTAGATGGTCTTTAATATTCAGCACTGTGGGTCTGTGGTCAACTAAGAGTGGACAGAGGTAGTTGGGGAGAAGGGGATTGGTGTGTGTGTGTGTGTGAGATGCATATTTGTATTTTCATCCCAGGACGGCGCGGACAAAAGTTGGGGGGGGGGTTGGGTTGAGAAGATGCGGCTGTCAGTGTGTGTTTGTTTAATTTGCGCGCGGAGCATCAGCGATATGGACAGCTGTCTTTGGAGGGGCGCTCCTGCCCAAAACCTGCCAGGGAGTCTGACGTGTGCTGCTTTACGTCTTCCATTCCAATCACCAACCACACCCTGGGAAATGTGGGATGGCTGGAAGAGGTTTGGCCTGACACTTTCCAGGCATCCAGAGACAGACATGATGACATACTGTAAATATAAGTCTTGTATATTTTCATAGACATACTATATGTTTGTGTATATTGTGTGTATGTATATATGTGTGTGTGTGTGTGTGTGTGTGTGTTTGTGTGGGTTTATAAGAGAGATTGTGTGTGTGTGTGTGTGTCTGTGTGTGTGTGTATTTGTGTATGTGTATGCATGGGTTTATAAGAGAGAGATAATGCGTGTGTGTGTGTGTGTGTGTGCGTGCGTGTGGTGTGTGTGTGTGTGTGTGTGTGTGTGCAGTCAGAGTAACAGAGGAAGAAGAGGTCTGATTCTAAAGTCAGCCTGCCTCCTCTTATGTTCTCTTTTTTTTCCAAAAGTGCTTTCTGTTGCTCCACTCTGGCAGAATATTAACTAACTGCTGGAGGTGTGTGTGTGTGTGTGTGAAGAGGGTGTGTGTGTATGAAGAGGGTGTGTGTGTGTGTGTGTGTGTGTGTGTGTGTGTGTGTGTGTGTGGGTGGGTGGGTGGGTGGGTGTGGGGTTGAGGAGATGAGAGGAGGGGAGGACAGGAGAGAAAACAAGAGGAGAGGAGCGGAGGAAGTGGGGAGATGAGATGAGAGGCTGGCACTCAGGAGGATGGCCCTAAAGAGGATGGCATGCCTCATGGCTCTGACAGGGGTCTCTATAGGCTAGTCCCTGGCTGGCTAGGTTAAAGCTGTCTGCTTTGTGTCTGACCAAGCTCAGCCTCA
>PYXC01000948.1:882500-930000 GCA_015244755.2 Tenualosa ilisha
TAAATTTTGACCCTCCCTTGTTTTGGTGAAGGAGGAGGGTAGTCATGCTGGGCTCTCTTTAAGCAGCTCTCAAAACGCGCCCTCACGAACACACCTCACCTGGCATCATCTCGCCCCCTCTTGATTGCTGCTTCTCTGTCAGTGAGATGGAGGGCGGGGTGGTGGCGGCGGTGGTGGGGGGAGGGGGGGGGGGGATATGGCAGCCTCCTGGGTGGCACACACAGATACACACACACATACACAGCAGGCACCTGACACCCCATTAATGGCATCACGTCGTCCACGTTTGGGCATGACTGGTGTGTTTGTGTGTGCCCCCCCCACCCCACCCCACCCTACCCCCCTCAACCCTGTGTAGAGTGTGTGTGTGTGTGTGTGTGTGTGTGTGTGTGTGTGTGTGTGTGTGTGTGTGTGTGTGTGTGAGGGAGAGAGAATGAGAGAGAATGAAAGAGAAACAGGGAAAGGCAGAAAGTGTGTGTGTGTGTGAGAGGGAGAGAGAGGGTAAAGGGAGTGATGGGAGGAGGAGAGGGAAGGAGAAGGAGATTGTCTCCCTACTCAATATGTACTGATGGTGACAGCCTGACAAAGGACATTATGGTGAATTATTGGACAGTAGGAAATGTCCCCGTCTGAAAGGAGCATTAGTCATGATGGGTATGCACACCCATACTCACACTCACTCACTCACCGTCTCTTGTTACTTCTCTCTCTCTCTCTCTCTCTCCCTCTCAACCTCTCTCCATTCTCTCACTTTCCAGTTTCCTGACTGCTCTCAAAGATGCACACAACACACATGCATGCACATGTACACACACACACTCACACACACATTTAGATTTGTTACCCTCAAGAGAATAATGAGGTGGCGATCTGCAATGGCGTATCGCTTTATCCACACACCACAACTAGTATTTTAGCTTCTGTGCTAAATGCTGATGTGGATCCTTCTGCTTTAGTGAGTTTAACCGCTAACCGTTAAATCGGCTAACCGGGTTGTTTGATACATGAGCAAAGCAAAATGAGATGGCACTCGCTACCACATGCTAATTAGGTGGCAAATTGTTAATGACATTCAGTGTTGGCAACTCTTCTGTCGTTTGGCCTTTTAATATGTCAACTAATGGTGATATTATAGTGGATTTTCACAAGCATTTCTTCATAGCAAACAATGAATTGAAGATTCAATTCTTACCACAGACTCTTCCAGATGGTTGAGAGAGGGAAATAAAACAATGCAGACAATCTCATTTAATCTAAACCAAGCTTGCTGAATCACAATTAATGCCAGATGATATTGATTCCATCCACACAGCAGCTTGTTGTGTTGTTGTGAATTATTCTCACAGAAGCGTGCACATTTTCAATGCAGTTAAACAGCCACAATAGTCTTGTGAAAACTTGTGTGTTTGTGTTGGGGGGGGGTGTGCTTTGGCCTCCCTCTGAAACCTATTCCAAGACAAACTCTTTCTCTTTTTTTAATTTTTTCTGATTTCCTAGCTGCGTATTGTTGTTTTCTGAATTTTATTTGCTCTCTACGAGCTCCCCTGGGTCTCACGCTAGGATCCCCCAGGTTATTTTTCTTGTACTCCTACTCCGTTTAGTTGTGTTTGCACCCCGGGGACCTTTTGCCTCCTCTGCTACTGTGCCTTACCTTCTTGCAGATGTGAGTGCTGCACCACAAAGTCACATGCAAGCCTTCCAAAATGTCCCTATCAATATCAGACAAATTTGAGGACCGCTGATAAAACTGCCATATGTTATCTGCAGCTTTTGGCTTCAAGAGTTATATTTGTCTGCTTAAATACATAGTTGAAAAAAGCATTTCTGTTTGTCAGAGTGAAGAGGGTTTAATGTGCTCTCAAATCAATGTTTGTGGCCTTGATATGTTTTCCTCAGGATGCTACTCCTGACTGACTTCAACTTGAATTGAAGTGTGAGAGCAGAAAGCAACTTGTCAACCAACTATGATGATTTCCCTCCATTTTTGTATTTCTATATTTTAGCCTTGACATGATGCAAAGCTATAAAGTATTCATGCTGGATCATTCATTTGTTCTTATGTGGTCTGTTTTTTTCATGGATGTTTGTCTGGACCCTCAGGAGTGTGCCAAGATCAGGGTCTTTGGATATTCGGTGGGAAGCAAAAATAAAAGCCCCACAAAAAGCATTTGCATTCGACCATTTAATCAATTCTTTCATCCAAAACAGCCTGCCTTGGCATTTGACACTGATACATTTATGTATCAGTGTGCTCATGCTCCCTGGGATTTGAACCCATGATCTTGGCAGCGCTCTGGTTTCAGCCTTTCTGGAACAATGAGAAAGAGAGAGAGAGAGAGAGAAGAGAAAGAAAGAAAGAAGAAAGAAAGAAAGAAAGAAAGAAAGAAAGAGAGAATGTAGAGAGCTACATTGAGCGAGCACGAGTGAACGAGAGCAAGCAAGCGAAAGAGAGAGCCTTTGCTTCCAAAGATGCCAAAATCTTAGCAATCAATGATTGCCATTGATAGCATGCTGCGTATAATCAGTGAAAATTCCCAGCTCTAAGCGGCTGATGCATTTTTGCGTCACACAACATCAATGCACTCATGAAGGTGTTAGCACCGAGAGGTGTTAGCCGCCCAAGGCATATGATAATGAATAGTAATGAAATGAGGTGATGTGTGTGATTTGCAGCTTTGGGGGAAGTGCTTTGCTTTCTTCTCCTTTGGGAAACATTGAAATTGATTTTTTTGTGTGTGGGTTTTGTTTTGTTTTGTTTTCAAAGCTGAGCAACCATGCCTGTAGGCTTTGGGAAGGAACACCACCTGTTCTAGAGTTTTTTCCCCCTAAATCTTTTGTCATTGTTCAAAATCTAAGGCTGATGATCCTGAGATGTGTTCCATATGAATAAACCATGACAAAAAAAGGAACACACTGAAGATTGAACATCGCGGCCCCATTGGATCAGGCTAGATTTTCAGCTGCCTGCGATAAATCTCTATTTTAACTAAACAAAATATGAAATTGTAGCTCCTGTTTGCCATAGAGGATCAAACAAAAGTTGCACTAATGTAAGTACTGTACAGCGTGAGATGAAACAAGCACTATAAAGACATGAATCCTTTTTCACACCCAGACATTTGAGACCAGTCTGACACACTTAACTAATGAATTGGATTGGATTGGCAACAATGATAACTCATGATTACTTATGCCAGCTGGCCTGGTGGGTGATGAAATGGAATGTAACAAAGGGCAACAACTCATAAGGTGTTGTTTGTAATACCTCACCAGTGTCACACATACTGATACTGATGCCATCTGCAGTAAAACAACATACTTAAGTTTTTAAATGTGTTTGCCCCCCACCCCCACACACACACACACACACACACACACACACACACACACACAAGTTTTCACAAGACTATTGTGCCATATGCAGATATGATACTGTGAGGAATACAGAGTCATGAGTAGTGTTCTTTTCTTCTGTAGATACAGTGCTGATTTAATGTTGTCATACACAGCAGAGGGAGGCAGAGGTAGAGAGGTAGATAGTATGCTGAGCACACATACCCACACACAGGCACACAGACACACATAAGTACTATCAAACATCTCTCTCTATGTCTCACACACACACACACACTTGCTCACTTTCTTTCTGTGAATGTTTCCATTTGAATAATTTAAACTTGCAGCCACCCTTGACTTGGAAACTTGGTATGGTTGGACAGTATACATCTTGAAAAGAAACTACTCTCTCTTTCTCCCTTTCTCATTCCCTCTCTCTTTCTCTTTCTCTCTCTTTCCCTCTGTCTTTCTCTCTCTCTCTTTCTCCCTCTCTCTTTCTCTCTCTCTGAGACTTGCTGTAGTTGTAGGCTCTCTCTGAGTGTAGACTGCAGATCTTTCTGGGATTATGCGTTGTAATGGAGGTCAGCTCTTCCCAGAGAGATGAGAGAAATACACACACACACAAACAGACACACACACACACACACACGACTACACACACACATACAGAAACATTCACACACAGCTCTGTCAGTGCCTCATAATATTATCCCAGGGATTTAAAATGGCAGCTACAATTCAGGCCTTCATTTAGTGCTGCTGACAGCACTAGACCCCCCCCCCCCCCCCCTCCCATCCACACACACACACACACACACTCACACACAAATCTTCCTCTCCATAACGAGCACCTCAACAGAGCGAGTTTAACTTCACTCTGAATGATAGCATGGGGAGAAACTGCCCCGGTGACCCAGGGTTATGTACCTATGAGGGCGTCTGCTCTGAGGAGGTTACCTCCGGCCTCGTGCAGGATGGTCTCCTCAAAGTGCATGAAAGCGCTTTGATCAGCCGCAGGGAGGCTTGCAAAAGTCTTTCATTTTACTTTCGGGGAAGAGGAGGGCGACACACTGTTTCCTCGAATAGTGCTCTGTTGCTCTCTTCAAAGGGCTGTTTACTGTTGGGGGAAAATATGTTTTCAAATGATACACACACACACACATACACCTTCATGGATATCACCTACACACACACACACACACACACACACACGCACATGCGCACATACACACACACACATTAACATTTATCTCACACGCACACACCTTTACACATATCACACACACCCAGCTTCCAGTGTGGCATTGTTCACTCCAAGCCTTTCACTCTTAGGCTCAAGAGCAAATTCATTACCAGCTTGGGTGAGCACCGTGTAAAGACTTGTTGGAGCGCTACGTCTGCTTTTGGGGGATGAATGTAACTGTACCCCACCTTCTTTCTCTCTCTCTCCCTCACTCCCTCGCTCTCTCTTTCTCATCGATCCCTCGTATTCTCTATGTTCTGTGTGTGTGTGTGTGTGTATATGTGAGGGTTAGCATGCTTCTATCATCTCTCTCTCTTTCTTTATCTCCCTCTGCCTCTCTGTCACACACATGTACATGCACACACACATATCTCTCTCTCTCTGTCTCTCTCACTTTCTCTCCATGTCTCATTCCACCCACTCACCCCGTGACTCACGGGTCCTATCTCTGCCCAGCAGGAGGCCCTGATCATGGCCAGCATGGAGCACCCTCACCTGGTACGTCTGCTGGGCGTCTGCCTGAGCCCCACCATCCAGCTGGTCACGCAGCTCATGCCGCACGGCTGCCTGCTGGACTACGTCCATGAGCACAAGGACAACATTGGTTCCCAGCTGCTGCTCAACTGGTGTGTCCAGATCGCCAAGGTAAGGTGCATGGATGAGGGTTTGAGTATGTGTGTGTGTGTGTGTGTGTGCGTGCGTGTGTGTTCGTAATTCTGATTTGCATGACATTTTTTTGTGTGTCAAATCGCACTTGGTGGTAAAGTAAAGTTACTAGAGTGTCTACCCATGGCTGTCCTTGGTATACAACCCTGTCAACAACCTGATACCCCTTCGGCTCTCTCCTTCAACCACAGAGCCTGGGGCTGTCGACATAAGTGGCCCAAACAGACCCCTCAATCACTCTTTTGTACCTGGCCTCATATTAGGAGCTCCAAAAGGGTCCTATGGGCTTTGTTTATCAGCTTGGGGTCCTGATCTTGGGATTAGAGGTGTGTGTGTGTGTATGTGTGTGTGTGTGCGTGTGTGTGGACGGCAGGAGGTTAGCGATTAGCACTGGTGTTTGACTTTTTTTGCCCGGGGCTCCTTTCACAAGGTAGTGGCACTGTAAATCACATGTGAGTGGAGAGGCCCCCTGCTGTTAGTGCACCGGGGCCGACTGTGTGTTCGCAAGGTTTAGGCTCCCCTATGCTGGTCCTGTGGACACACACACACAAACGTGCACACGCTGGTGGAGCACACAAGTCTTTGATACAGAGCCCACCCGTGGAGTTTTGAGGGATTGCTGGTATGCTTTCGTGCTGTCATGGAGAGCTTCATTTCCCCACTCCTCTCTCTCTCTCTCTCTCTCTCTCTCTGTCTTTCTTTTTGCTTGCTGTCTCTCTGTCTCTGTCTCTCTCTTCTTTGCTCTCTTTCTTTCAACCTCTCTATCTCTCTCTGCTTTCTAACACCCACCTTTTCTCTGTTGTTCCTCCTTTTTACCCCATCCTTTCATCTCCATCTCTTTTTTATCATCTTTTCATCTTTTTTTCTTAAACAGTTTTATCTTCTACTATCACCTTCATCAGTTTCTTACCCCTTTTTTATACTCTGTCCGTATGTCTCATATTAGCTTTAAAAAATGTCATTGAGACAATATGGGCTTGAATTAATATTGGGCCCGATTTATACCTTTTAGTCAAATGTGACACAGACATCCTGCTTTATCTTGTTTTATGGAATTCATAACCAAAGCCTAACCTAGCCTGGCATGGCCTTGCGGGTATGTAATTATATTGGTCAACAGAAGTAGGATTCGAACTTTCGTCAGAAAAGGGTTGGAAGTACTACTGGTTGGAGTGCTTGTTGGAGTTGACTTACTTAATGCTGGATAACTGTGTGCTGATATGTTAAATGCCAGTGCATAACAGATTTTAAGCCATATTAAGACAAACTACTGGACCTCAGTACATGAAGCATGTTTGAGCTTTGAGTAAAGGTTGCCTTGAAATTCTCACAGCTCAGCTAATAGCTGTTTAGAAAAAGACTTGAGTTTCTGATTGTGATGTGTATGATGTGTGTACTTGTGTGTGTGTGTGTGTGTGTGTGTGTGTGTGTGTGTGTGTGTGTGTGCATACCAAACAGTTATTGTATAAGTTGTGAGAGCAAATTCCTTTGTGACAGCCATGAGGAAGCTCCTCATGACAAAATAAGCTGTTCTGAACCATTTATCTCCGTTAACAATGGGATTCTCTTTTCTGATTGGTTGATGAGGTGGGAATTAACTGGCTACCTTGTACAATAGATCCAAAAAATTTGAATCACCATATCAATGCGCTTATGAATGTTAACTATGACAACCTTAGTATTTCACGCTGTGCTTTCCCCCGTAACGGAAGCTGTAATGCTAACTATTTCCTGTAGTTCACGCGTATCCTAAATATAAAGAAAGTTCTAGATAAAATTATGTCCTAAAAACAAACGAGAGATAAGCGGGATAACAGCCTTCGAGGTCGCCATTATTTCCATCGAACAGGTCTCCTCATCGGTTGTTATCCCTTACCTAAAGCTAGCCTTTTATTTCATTTTAAAAGAAAGTGTGGCACCTTTGAACTCACCTGGATCTGAGAGGAAGGTATGAGTGACTGCTGACCATGGAGGCCAGCAGTCAGAGGGACTCTCACCTGCTGCTTTGGTCAGTTGGAGGGTTGGGTATCGGTTATCTGACCGACCTACAGGAGGCCCCAACAGGAGGCTGACCTACTCCACCCCCCCGAACCCCAGAATGTATCCTCTGCTTCCTGACTCGCGGCTCCCCTCACACTCTCTGGTCACCAAACTGCCTGGTTCTTGCTGCAGATTTTCTTGAGATAATTTGCAGATTAAATATGCATCTGCACTCGCACACACACGCGCACACATGCGTGCGTACGCAACACACACACACACACACAGTTGTACAAAGGGCAGAATGAAAGGAACAGAAAGGCACACACAGTTGTTCAGAAGTCACAGCTATGTGACGGCTCTTTTGACTCTCTCAGTTTCACTTGGTTTTAAACAAGAACTGACATTTCTAGGCTATTTTGATTAAAAACACACTTTTTTTTATTACATTCTTGCATCATATCAGTGGGAACACAGATGAGATAGAATTGTAGATGGAGATGGAAAGAGACAGAGAGTTATCAGTTCTCATCTGCCACATCATTTTGCCTGTATTATCTGTGTCTAAGTTGTCTGTGTCTCTGGGTTGTTGATAATTATGCACCTATATTACTTGGGAGTGCATGGAGCCCATGTGATGGAAGCTCTTACACGCCCATTGGACAAAAGAATTTTGTCTGAGTGAGAAAACTTATCCTCTTGTGAATATGCCAGTAGGTGGTGTTAAAATTATGAATAACACAACGGTTGAATAACGTGGAGAGTGACGTTGTGAGAGATGTTCAGGGCTTACTTGAATGGATGAAGAAAAGATCTTGCACATGAATATTTTGAGAGAAATTGTAACCTTTACAGACAGACAGCGAGAGAGAAGAGAGAGAGAGAGAGAGAGAGAGAGAGAGAGAGAGAGGAAAAAAACTCTCCCAAGTTCAAATTGAGGAGACATATCCACATTCACACTTTTACTAACAGCTCTCCTCATCTTCTGGGTTTAAGATGGAAAGTCTTCACACTCTGCTGTGGACATGAGAAAAGGTTTAGTGTAACACACAAGAATGTGAGCATGCGGGCGAGTAGCTGCTAATCAGACGCTAATGAGGCTAACGCTAGTGGTTACTGCTCCCTCTTGCACCCTGACTGCTGATTCATAAGAGCAGTTGAAACAGGCTGCTAAAGCAGTTACTTACAGCGAAAATTGGACTCAATTTGACTGGCGAATCACTGGAGATATCATACCTCTACAAGGTGTGTGGAAGAGGGGGTTTTGACATGTTACTAGCGACACATATCATGTTTGTGGTTTCAGGTTGACACCCTTAGGTGGAGGAATTGTGCAAATCTATCTAGTTATTAGTCAGATGTCCACTTCAGCTTGTTTTATATCAATATGGCAGCTGGGCCTAATCAAATTTGTGTGAACAATTTTAGTTGAGCAGACACAAAGGCTGTTAAAACAGCAGCTTGCTTGCCGGCCGATGTTGATTAAGCAGCATCCTGTTGTTTATCTTGTTGTACAAGATAGGATCAGCCACAATGCTAGTTTTATGTCCATACTCAGGATAATGAAAGACCAAAGATTTGCGCTGCTCATCAGACACGTTGACAAAATAAGCCGCTCTGTATTAATTCGTCGTAATTATTTACTTGGGAAGTGAAGCGCTACATCTAGCTTTTTGTGTGTAAGGAGTTTTTTTTAGATTTAGACTTCACCTTCATACTCAGAAACAAACGGACTCCATTTCCCACAATTCCCCTTGACACCTTGTCCTGCCTGCTCAGGGTGAGACCTGTATGACCCTGTCATGTGACCCATGTGCTGTAAATTGATAAGCCGAGAGCGGGAGACAGGCAGGGCCGCTTTATCACCTGGAGTTTTTGGGCACAGAGTTAATGGCGCCTATTAATCAAGGCAAGCGCTTCGGGAGCTCAAGAACTCCTCTGGTGACAGGCCCACCCTTACTGACCTCACAGCAGTAGCACACTCACACACACACACTCATAGAAACACACACATACTCCCACCAGACACACACACACACCACACATACACATTGTTGTCTTTTTTCATTCACATGCAGTATAATGAGTGCAAACTAAATCAGGACGCATGCACACACACACAAACACACTCACACACACAAACACACACACACACATGCACACACACACTCTATAGGTCTGTCTTCATAGCTCTCTCTTCCTCCAACTTATACACACACACACACACACACACACACACACACTCTCATGCACAAACCCACTCTAACACATACTCTCACACACACACACACACACACACACACACACACACACACGCGAGCACACACCCTCTAGCTGTGCGACTCATTCTCCCTGTAGACATGCTCCTGCTGTCACTGGTTGTCTCAGTCTCTCTGGCAGGATGTCACAGGGTGACTCTTCTTCCCGGGCAACGGTCTGCACCATGCATGCAGAAAAAGAGAGTGAGATGGAGAGATAGAGAGATAGAGGGACCTGCTGAGACCACCAGAGGGAGAGGTTGCGCATTAGGAAGATATATTTAAAGCCTGCAGATGAACTGTCGGGACTTTCCCCGTGATTAAAAAAAAATCGACTCTCTGGCTAAACCAGGCATCTGTGAAATAAGACGATGCTTTTGATACTCTGCTGCCAGCCCCCCCAACACACACGTGCACACACGCGCACGCACACACACACACACACACACACACACACACACACACATACCCCTTCTCATCCTCCTGCCTCTCTTCTCAACTGCCACCTCCTCCCCTTGTCTCCACTTTGCCAATCCATTACGGAATAGTATATTAATGGAATAATTAGATTTGAGATGCATTTTAATGAGCAGTAAAAGAAGGATGGAGACAGCATGGCACTACCAATGATCCGGTCCCTCTCTCTCTCCTCTCTCTCTCTCTCTCTCTCTCTCTCTCTCTCTCTCTCCCTCCCTTTGTCTCTCTTCATATTAGCTTTTGACAGGGAGTGATAAACCAAAGTAGACAATCTGTTCCCATCCCTGAAGCATAGCACAGACATACTTAAGGAGCAGCAGCCAGCGAGGTCTGAGAAGAGAGGGTGGGATGGATTGTGTGTGTGTGTGTGTGTGTGTGTGTGTGTGTGTGTGTGTGTGTGTGTGTGTGTGTGTGTATTGTGTGCGGTGTGTGTGTGCACACCACCTGACAACGGACAGACAGTTGCCACACTAGCCGACAGAAGAGCCTGGTCAATGACAGGGATCCTAGATCTGTCACACTCCCATCAGCACTGTGTTCACTCAGAGCCAGAATGGCCTTGTTTGAGCCAGAATGGCCGTGTTTGTGTCACAGTTGGTGGCAGTGGCATAACAGCTGTCAGACTCTGTGTCACACTGTTGTGCAAGGTGTGAATTTAAGGTGGAGTCAGCATTTTTTTTTTTGATATCCTCATTTTGTTTTGTTTTTGTGAAAGTTAGCCATTTTGAGACACTGAAGAGACACTATTCAGTGTTGTGTTTTGTAACCCCCCCACCCCCCAGCATGTTCACTTGTCTTTCATTTCTATCATGGTTTTGAAGAATTTCTCTTATGACTGATTTTTTTTTTGTCTTGATTATGGAGGCTGGACCAGTTGCTTTGGCAGTTATTCATGATGCTCAGAACATTGTATAATAATGCAGATGCGTATTACTGAATTTGACCTTTAATAGCAGATTCCAAAAAAGCTTCTCTTCCCCTTCTCTTGGTATCAGTCAGGGCACGCCATTTTGTTTTCTGTACTGTTGTTGTCTGCGGTTGCCATGGTGACTGAGTCAACAAATGGTGAGGGGAGCTATCAAGGTTCCTCAGTTTGGAGAGCCTAGTGAATAATCTTTGCTATTTTCTCTTCTTCTTCTTCTTCTTCTTCTTTCCGTTGCTAATGGAGGCACTGGGTCAGGATTCTTCTTCTTCTTCCTCTTTTTCTTCTACAATCCATTTATACATATTCTTTGAGGCCCTCGTCAGACTTCAATTGTATCCAATCAGCTGAAGCTGAAGCCATTTCTCTGTCCCCCCTCCACTTCCCCCAGCTGCAACACACAGACACACGCACAGAAGTATGCAAGCACACAGTCACACACACACACGCACACACACACACACACACACACTCACTCCTGCTGAGCAAACAGCACTCTCCTGGCCTCATTAGAAGAGCCCTGGGTCTTGCTGACTCTCTCTCTCTCCCTCTCGCGCGTGCTCTCTCTCTATCTATCTATCTGTCTCTCTCTAGTGTTCCTCTGTCTATCTCTTCTTTCTCTTGTACTTTTCTCTGTTGTGAGTCTTTTTAGCCTCTGTCTCTCGAGTTCTTTCCCTAACGCTCTCTCTTTCGCTCACTCTCTCTTTTTCTCTCCCCCTCTCTTACTCACCATGTCTAACTGTCTCTTTTGTTCTTTCAATTTATCTCTCTACCTCTCAATCTCTTTCTCAGCATCTGTATTCCAAAAGAACTCCTTTCATTTTCTTTTTTTCTTCTATCTTTTAAGCCCTCGATGTTAATGTATTTTTTTCCATCAGTTTCTTCAGCACACTAAAACTTTTCCATTGAGCAGTCTGACCTATCAGGCCAGCTGTTGCCGACAGCAAAACAACATCATGTAGCATGGTCCTGAACAGACACACACACACACACACACACACAAGTACACACTGCACCACTGCTATGCCAACCCTCCCAGGATTGTATGTCTCATCAACAAGACCCGCTAATAAAGTTTGAGCATGTTTCACAGTAGTTTACAAGATGAAGACCGGGTAAAACAGTACGCTGATTGGCACCTGGAGAGGGCCGATCTTCCCTAGACATGTTTTTCTTTTTAATGAGTCTTCCACTCTCACTGCCGAGTGCAGCATGGTGATTGGCCTGAGCGTTCTCTCTTGAGGTGCGAAGAGGCAGACAATGAGAAGTTTAAGACTTCTAAGAAACATCCAGATTCAAAAACAAGCCTGAGTACTTTTGCTGTGACTGAACGCATCAAGAGAGGCGCAGATGTTTCTGTCGCAACATAACGCCACTGTGATTCTCAACAGCACGCCGATGCTTATTACAGCAATACGTTGTTATTCCAGTGGCACAATCCTGCAGCCATCAGCAAAACGCCCAGAAACAGTAGCTCTACCTCTGTCTTTTTTTTTCAGAAATCTCCTCCCTCGCGCCATCTCTCTCTCACTCCCTTTCTCTCTCTCCATCTCTCTCTCTCTCTCACTCCCTTTTTTTCTCTCTCTCCCTCTCTCTGTTTCTCTCTCTAATGCTCATGCTCTTCAAACTGCAGAGAGCTTTTCCACACTACCCTGCTGAGTGTAATGAAAGGCAAGAAAAGCACTGAAAGAGTATGTGTAGAATAAAAGAATGAAAGAAAAAAAATAGGGGGAAAGAGAAGAGAAGGAGAAGAGATGAGGGGTGCAGGGTGGGATGTGGGGCGGGGCAGTATGTAGATAAGCCCTGCATCCTTCCAATTACCTGCATGGATCAGAGTTGCTAATGGAGGCACTGGGTCAGGATTTTGCAGTCAGATTCCAGGGATTGTGGCATCTGATTGGATTGGTCACCTCGCAGTGGTCCCACCCCCACCTCTCTCCCTCCCCCCCCCTCTCTCCTGCCCCCTCTCTCTGTCGCTCGCTCTCGTCGAAACAAGCAAAAGCGCTGAGATATCATGCTCACAGATTAAGGCTGTGAAGCCGAGCCCAGAGGAGAGGAGTGGAGCAGTGTAAGGCCCAACTCAAACAGCCACAAACTCACTCCTGCTCCAGCTCTCTGCTGGGACCAGGGAAGCTTATTAATGATTTAGTGCTGTTTGTATTTGAAGATTTCTTCAGAGGCACAGTCTTATGGAGTTGCTCTCTCTCTCTCTCTCTCCTTGTTCCCTGTTTTTTTCTCCCATTCTGTCTCAGTCTCTCTCTCTCTCTCTCTCTCTCTCTCTCTCTCTCTCTCACTCTCTCCTTGCTCCGTCTTTTTTTCAGCCACTCTGCCTCTGCTACTCTCTGTCTCTCTCTGTCTCTCTCTCTCTCTCTCTCTCTCTGTATGTGAGGGTTGCAAAGAGCCAAGCATACTAATGTAAAACCAAAGACGAAAAAATAGGAACACTCAATTCCCTGATTTTGTGAAGCACTTCAGCACTGGCAGCTGTTCTGAAGAATGTTTGTCATGTTGTGTCTTAGTTCCTGTTGTTCACAGCGTTACTGACCACCTGCCTTCTCATCAGAGGGCTTGCAGGCATTTCATCTTTTGTGAACTCCGTGGGGCCTCTGTTTCATTTTGCTCTTTGCATGCAGGGCTTTTCCTGTAGAATGGATCATGTCCACCCCTCTCTTTCCTTGTGTCTCCATGAGCACCAAAGGCAGGTTTGGATGCATTAGTATCACTGCCATCGCCTCAGACACAGGGATAATTGCATAGCAGGTGGGAGTCCCTGAGTCTCCACAATGGTGTCAAAACAAATGTAGCTTCATTCGCTGACAACACTGGCAAATGCGTCACAGATGACAGTCAAACTGATGTTCTTTATTTTCCGTCACAACTCATCCACCTGTCAAGTGTTCACCTGTTGTAAAATCATTCTCATCAGTCCTAGTAAGAGTCCCATTAGTTCATTTCTGACACATCATGAAAGACACTGATTTCCATGAAGATAAAAATGAAGATAAAGATTTTAACATATATGGTTGCATAATCTCCGCTTACTTTTGAATTATTTAGGTTACCTTATATCTACTATACAATCTAAATGGTATCAAGGCTTTTAAAATCTTATCAAGATCGACAGACACTGCACTCAGTCAAAAATAATTATATACTTAGTCACCTGATATTTCTTATACAACTCTCATCCCCCTCCAGATAAAATGGTTGTATAGCTACCTACAGTGTATGTTTCTCCTTAACTTCTGGCAAAATCCCATTGATTGTAGGGGTTGTATTGTGAAGTACATTAAAAAGTGCTGGAATGGGTATTTATGGGTTGTTCAGGAGAGCCACACAGTGGTGATCATCGGCCTCTTACCTCTAGAGAGAATGATTGACTGCCTCTATCGAGCATCGCCTCCCACAAAGTCTTAGTCCCCTTAGCCCAGAGAGGAGAGCGAGAGAGAGAGAGAGATCAACAGAGACAGGTTGGGGGAGAAAGAGAGAGAGTGAGTGCTTGTTTTTTGAAACGCCGGCTGAGACTATTGACATTTACTCATGTAAATTCTGCAGGGGTAACATTTTATTGCCAGAGGATTGACATTTTGCGTTGATCCAGCAGAAAAGATGGAGTGGATAGGGGTGGTTGAAGGAGAGGGAGAAAGAAAGACAGAGAGAGCAAGTGAGAGTGAAAGAGAGGGATGGTGGGAGCGAAGTGTGTCACATTTCAGACACTTTAGGAGTCTTGACACTTGGGTCAAATCCTGGTCGCTGTTAATAATGGAAGCCTCAAACAAATGTCAAAGCTGATAAGGAGACTTGCACATAATCAATTCCTAAAGCCAGCTCACAGGCCCAGAGAATATTTATCCATGTTCAAACTCTTCCCCATTTTACATGGACTGGGCTACTAAAAGCCCACGTGGCAGTGGTTTAAACTGTTTGACATACCGCCACCAGACTTTCCCATCGTGGACCAAAAAATTTAGTTGGATTAAGTTACAATACTGGAAAGCGATTCACACGATTAGGCTTCTGCCTTTTCTGAGCTTATTGTTCTGGTTGCGTTAGAACTGTTCTGTTGTAGAACTGTTCTTCTGTTCTGCCTCCAACTAAGAAACCAAAGCTTGGGTTTTTGTAAGATGGCATCCTTTAACCCAGATAGCGAAAAGGGTCGGTAAGAGCCACTGGCACAAAAGCGATCATTTCCCCTAGTAGTTACAGCTGCCATTCGTCTAGCTGCAGGAGGCCACCATGGTAGTACAGCAGCCGTCATTAGTGGGTAACAGAGGTGTTTAGCGTAATCGGCCCCTGCTTTTCTGCCTGAGAAAGAGAGAGAGAGAGAGGCAGCGGTTGACAGCTCGTCGCACACCTGTGCGCTCGAAACGCAGCGGGTCGCAGTTTCAAGATTAGATCTCACTCGCACACCCGCATTCTCCTCGCCCCTGAGGCTGTCAACGGCACCACGTGTGCTCCTGTCAGCGCCTCCCAATGTATAAACGCACACAAACACACACATATACACACACGATTACTAATGTGTCAAGACACAGAGGCATCACATGCACTCCCTCTGTCTCCTCCCCTGTCAAGCTGTTAGTGTCTTTGTCAGCGCATACGACACATATACATCACACACAACTATGGTGTATGTACACAAACATCTATACATTCTATACATTTATGAGTCTACCCCTGGGAGTGTCAAGATTGAGAAAGAGATAGGAGAGAGAGAGAGAGAGAGAAAGAGAGAGAGAGAGAGATCTACAGTCCCTAATCCCTAACTCACAGCTGTTCCCTTTCTTAAGAACTCAAGATGGACATGGCTCAGCTGTGACCATTATAAAGCATGACGACCAATCCAAGTTTCTGAGGACATGTTGGAAAGCAAGAGAAGCCATCCCGAGTGACAAAGCACATACAGAAGGCAAGAGGGCAACCATATGTCTGTGTGCTTGGAGCTACTTATGTCTATATATATATATATATATATAGACATAATATATACATATATATATATATGTATATATCTGTATCTATCTATCTATCTATCTATCTATCTATCTATCTATCTATCTATATATATTTAGTATATATAGACACATTACTACTAAACACTGCAGAGAGAGAGAGAAAGAGTGAGTGTAAACATTCACGCGGCCATTTTGTCTCTTCTCGGCACTCACACTGACATCTTGTTTAAGATTGCTCGCGTGTCCCGTTGCGGTTGTTTTCGCATTCTAGCTCAAGCTGATTTCAGGTGAACACCAAAGCATGTTAAATCTGGGAACAAAAACATATAAATTACCCATAACCTGCAATGAGTTCATGAAAACTGCATTTGCAGCTAGTGCCCATGAAGTTATTTTCTTTTGACAATGAGAGAGGAGGGGAAGTGTGAGACTGAGACTGAGACTGTGTGTGTGTGTGTGCGCGCGCCCTGTTCATGGATGTGTGCGTTTGTATGTATGTGTGTGTGTGTGTGTGTGTATGTTTGTGTGTGGTTAAGTATTAAGTATGGATACCCTCAGGTGGCTCAAGCACAGGTGTGTGTCTGAGAGAATGTGTGAGGAAGCCAAATAAACACGCTACTCAAAGTCATATCAGAATGTGCAAGCATGTGCACACACACACACACACGCACACACACACACACACATACACACACACACACACACAAATGCACAATACACATACATACACAGAAACCGGAAACACACATACTCCTGCACAAACACACACACAAACACACACACACACACACACACACACACACACACACACACACGCAAATGCATAATACACACACATACATACACACTACCACAGAAGCCTGAATGAAATCTGGCAGTGTGCTGACTGACTGAATGGGCCTATTGTATGCCTCCTTATCAGGTCTAATGCAGTTTCATTTTGCCCTGAAAGCTGTCTTCTACCACGCGCCCCTGTAGGGAAACTTTCTTTTTATACTCTTAAAGAGTTTACAGACACACACACACACACACACACACACACACACGCATACACACACACAAAACAAATGTTTTCTATTGGGAGAAATGTTAAGAGTCTAACTTTTCCCACTGGGGCTGTGCATGTCATTGGAACATATATTAGACGGAGCTGATTGGTTCATTGCATCATCTTGACAGGACATCAAAACATATCTTGACAACAAAACATTTTTTAATATCTATGCTCAACCGTGCTGGTTTCAGTATTATAGGTACCATCATATCTTGTGTAGCACGGATGTTGATGATTCTTACTTCTATCAACAGGATGCTTCCTCCAGGCACTTCTGACGTAAAGTTTCCTGTTTTAGCAGGAAGATTCGGGGAAAAAGGGAACAACAAAACAACTTTCAGAATAACCCAAAAGGGTGTTGCAGTGTTTCTTACTTCACAAGCTCTAAGACAAGATGTAGGCAGTCATTTATTTTTGTTGATGGTGGCAAGAGCTGCAGGCAGGCAGCTTTGCCTTGGTAGCGTACAGAGCTGAATCAGTTATGCGGTTTGATCCGACTGTCCATATGGCTAGTTGTAGAAATGATTAGCCTTTTAGCCTGCAGGCACTGCCAACATGCTGAAGGAAGCATTTAGACGCTCTCAACATGTCCAGCGCATTAAAAAATATTTCTTCCGATACTGCTTACACAACTAATATCGTGTGGGAATCTCAGCGAGCTGCAATGACTCACAGCTAGCGTGCTGAGAAGAGAACAAAATGTTTTTATTTACTAAACCATGCCATAGTGGAAGAAGACTGACCTCTGTTGCTGCAGTGAAGCACAGCATGCAATATAGATAGAAATCTATAGGCTCCATTATGGCAGCTTGATGACTCCCTTATTGTTATACTGAATGTGTTTATATCCACAATATGTGTATGTGCAGCATGTACCGGAATTTTCTGATTATTAATACATTGGTTAATATATTATTCATACATTAAAACATTGGTTAAAACATTGTTGATACATTATTAATACATTGGTTAATACATTATTAATGCATTATTAATACATTGGTTAATACATAATTAATACATTGGTTAATATATTGTTAATACATTGTTAACACATTGGTTATTACATTGGTTAGTTCATTATTAATGCATTGTTAATACATTATTAATACATTGGTTAATACATTATTAATAATTTGTTAATACATTGTTAATACTTTGGTTAATACATTGATTTTGAAAAATGTAATAATCTATGAGTTTAATACATGGGTGAGGGCAACACATGGGATTGTATTTCTTGTCATCATTCTACTTCGTCATGAAATCATGATTTGCTTCTGAATCAATTGGCGATGTGTAGTAAACCGGGGTGTATAATATATAGGTGAGGTTAATACATGGGTGAGGTTAATACATGGTTTTGTTTTTTTTAGTTTGCATAAAACACTGACCTGAGGTTTATACATGATGCGGCTTATATTCAGGAAATTACTGGATGTATTCATGTATGTATGTGTGTAGGTCTTGTCTATAATGGATTTGGAAAAGATAGGAAAGACTCAGAAGTCTTATTTCAGCATAACTGTATGCAGTAGTCCTCATTAGTACATCTGACTAGTGTTGTTTATACACTTCAGCCAACTTCAGGTGCCCCGTCATTTCTCCAATCTTTGCCCTGCTGTCTTTAACACTGCTCCTCATCCACCACTTTCCCCATTCCTCCTTTGTCTTTATTCCTCACAGGAGCATAAGGGGAGCATGGTGTAAACAGACATTTTAGCTTTTTTTGTTGTTTTTTTTCTTTTCTTTTTGTTTATTTCTTTTCCTCCGCATGTGCACTTTTCATTCTAATTAGCCGCAGGGCTTCATGTGAAATATAATCTTTGTTATTTTCCCTCGCCAAGGTGGTGGGGGGTGCTTAAGGAGTGGGGTAATAGGTCGCCAAGGGAATGCCTGCCTCTTCCCACTCCAGAGAAACTTTAACCTCCATTAAAGCACACAACCAGCAGTGAAAAAAATATAATAACGTTAATGAAAAATAAAAACACTGGCGTAATAGTGCCGGCGAGTTGCTGGAGGATCAACCTCCGGAGTTTGGCGGCTGGCCCGCGTTCCCAGCCACGGCCCATTCTGTATGCGAGTAAACAGAGGCTTGTTATGCTAAACAGCTGTACCAGCCACTGGGCCGCTGGAGTTTTGGACTGTTTTATGATTCGGTCACGCCTGCTTGCACACTGAAGCCAGCTGTACACACAGAGAGAGGAGAGAGGAGAGCAGAAGAGAGGAGATCTGTGACAGAGGCTTGTGATAGAGTGCTGAATCTCATCTCGTCTCAAATCAAGTCAAACTCCAACATGACCTTAATGCCAATCCCAATGGACCAATTCCATTCTAGTTTGTGTAAGTGCTGTGAAGCGTGTGAATACATCATAGACTCAAGACTCAGACAATTTAAACCAATCAAATGATCTCAACCTTAGAAGATGTCCTACTTAAATTTGCTATGTGATATGGGATTATATCGTATAAATGCAGGGGACTCCATGCGCTTCATTATCATCATTTTAAAATTGGAGCGACATAGACATCTGCATTTTTTATTATTGTTATTATGGATATGTTTTGTGAAATGACAAAGAAGAAGAGCTGGATGTCTTTTACCAGGTGCCAAACCTTATCAAAATTTCTCTTGGAGTGTAGTGCTAGAGCCAGAAGGAAAATCAATGCACACTGAATCAGATGGGCTTCATGCAGCAGCTTGTTAAACCAGTGCTGCCACTGTGCTTTTTACCAGCGTTTGTCAGAGCTGTCATAGATCAATTTCGTGGCCACCTGTTCGGTACGTGATTGTTACATGTTTTTTGTTGTTGTTTTTGTTTTTTTGGTTGTTGTTTCTTTGCCTTTCTTTCTTTTTTTTTTCTGAAGCGCCACAGACCAAAACATTTACAGATTTCTGCTGTCAAAACAAAGTGTTGCATGCAGCTTGATCAAGCATCTCTGTTGAGGAATTGGCAAGTTCACAAAGAACAATGTGACTTACATGCTTGTTAATGCGCTTTTGGTGTAAAAATCATTAGCCCTTAGGAAGATAGGTGCTTGCTTTGAGCAATCAATAGACTATTAAATACTTAATGCCTGTTGAGAAGGAACATGGTGAGAATATCTTCTTCACTGTATGTGGTACAGACAGACCGCACACAATTTTCAGATAACACATAACATTCAGAACTAAATCCTCTATGGATACAAACTTGTCCTCCCATTTAAACAGTGGTGTGATCATCACATCTGTCTGCTCAGGCATGCCAGTCAGGTCCTATCATTTTGAGCATGGGCATGTTGTTGTGAGTGTCAAGTCTGTCTGTGTGTGTGTGTGTGTGTGTGTGTGTGTGTGTGTGTGTGTGTGTGTGTGTGTGTGTGTGTGTGTGTCACATGTGTGTCAATGTGCAGATCAGTGTAAGTCCATGCCTGTGCTGATGGAAATGTGTGTCTAACAATATGTTTGTGTGTGTGTCTGTGCGTGTGTGTATGTGTGTGTGCTGGCTATCACCGCGGCAGGCAGAGTGGGTGCAGTCAGCCGCCACACATTATCCCCAGCCAGTAGTATCGTCGGCCTCCTGTCACTCAGGGAAAAACGCCTGAATCACACACATGAACAACGGAGCACAGAGAAGCCACTGCCCCTGATAATCCTGCCAGACAGACCCTTCATCCCTGCTATGCCACCCCATCGTACTCCACACCGCCCCCTCTCTCTCCCTCCTCCGCTCTGCTAAACAGGCCCAGGGCTCCACCTCCAGTCAAACCCCTCATAGAATGATACCTCAGGGATCAAAAACCCTCTGCAGTCCCGCAGAATAAGCAGGGCGGATGCTGGCCCCATTACATCCAGGCCCCATTGTGTTTATTGCCACCCAAAGTAAATGAATGTTTGCCCGGACCCATTTAACATTTCTCTTTTCGTCGTGGTGCTCATTGCTTTATCACTGGCGGATCAAGTGTATTAATGGGCTATATGCGCCATCGATCTCTAGTTCTTCTCATGCAGACTCGGAGGATAAATATTACAGGGCACAGGCATTTCTGGGCTCATTGTAATCAACATCTCTATTGATCCGCTTCTGGGGACCCAGAAGTAATCTATTTTAAATACACTTTTGCTGGCTTCCCTCCCTCTCTCTCTCTCTCTCTCTCTCTCTCTCTCTCTCTCTCTCACTGCTTTTTTCTTTTGCTTTCTCTTTCTTTCTTCTTTTCTTTCTTTTTCTCCCTCTCTCTCCCTCTTTCCCTTTAACTCTCCCTCTCCCTCTTTGTCACTGCTTTTCTCTTTCTCTCTCTTTTTTTCTTTCTCTCCCTCTCTCTCTCTGTCTCTGCCAGCCTGTCCCCTTTCCTTTGTAATTGCTTTGGCGGTCAGCCATGGCATGTCCAAGTGGGGTCTCTGCCCCTTGTGCTCTCTCTCTCTGGGAGGAGAGTTAAGCAAATGCTTTTTCTGCTGATCAGATTTCTTCCATCATTTTAATGCAGTGACCTCTGGAGCATCATATTTACATCAGATAAATAGTATGGGCTGTGTTGTGTATTGTGAACTATGGTGCTTTCTTGGTTAGAGCATCATTCATTTCACATGCTGCAAGTTTTGGGAAAGAAAAAGTCAGAGTCAGCGCACTCACCACTATTTGAGAGACATTTTCAAATTTTAGAATTTTCTCAAGTGTGTAAAACACTGGGCTCTCTGGGTTTTGCTGTATGTATCTATGCTTTGTGTGTATGTGTGTGTGTGTATGTTTGTCAGAGAGGGCATTTAACATGTGCATATGTGTGTATGGTATGTGTGTAAGGTGTATAAGTAAGTAGGGTGTATATATGTGAAAGAGAGAGAGACTGTTAAAAGGTGAGCACTTGTATAGTCACAACGTATATATGTGTGTGCGTATGTGTGTGTGCGTATGTGTGTGTGTGTGTGTGTGTGTGTGTGTGTGCACTCGCAGGTGCTAGCGAGGAGCACCCATGTGTGGCTAGCCGTGTGTGTGGCGGGCGCTTGAGCTGCCGTGGCATGATGGATGAGCTGAGCCCATGCCCTGTGCCAGACGCCCGCTCCATTGATTTATCCACACATTTGTCTGAGGCGCGGCTACAGCGACAGGACAAAATGCATTCGAACACAATCTGCTTGACTCAGCTTTTGTCTGCATGCCTGATATGTACACACATATATCCCCCCGCCACTGCCGCATAAGTATTTCTGAGCAGGCAATGATTCTTCCCTCTGGGCGGGAGAACAGATAGCTTGTGAAGAGCACTTCACACACTGCAGGCAACAGAGCCTGGTGGTGCAGGATGCTGATGGATTTTTTGGGGTGCTTTCACCTCACACTACACATTATTGATTAACATTATAACGTGCTGTCAACATGCTTAACATCGTTAATGGCACACAAAATGGCCGCTAGCCTGTGCAGTAGCTGCAGTTTAGGCTGTGGTTTGTGGTGGCAGCCGGGACATCATTGAGCAGCAAATGAGCGGGGGGCCACGTGTCTATTTCTGTACAGTTCTACATGGCATCTCATTTGTGTCTTTGTTCACTGGCGTACATAATTAACATTAACAGGCTGGCAGGACATCAATTTTCTGACTGCTTAATTGTCTTTAAAATTGATAAAATTGCGCAGCGCGGCTCTAATGAAAGGTCGATATTGTGATGCTCAGTGAGTCCTCAGACTACCTTTTTTCCAGTCTGGTAAACACTTTGAAATGTTTTTGTTTTATTTTGTTTTTGTTTTTGTTTTTTTCTTAATCAACAATCAGGACTCATGTGGAGTCTCACACATTTACATCTACACCTATATACTGACACATAATCTATCTCCACTAGCTACAAAGAAACAAACATAGGCTACTCATTCACGTTAAGAAAGACATTCACGTTCACTTATAGCGGTACATTTGTAGACCGTATACTATTCACAGTGCACTAACAGAAAAAATTATAAACATCCACCTGAAGTTATGATACTACCAGCTGACAGTGCAATGTAAAAACATTCATAAGGGTCTTGGGTTTAAGATAAGATCTGTCAGAGGTGTCTTATCTCTTCTCTTCGTAGATGTTTTCTTTTTTCACTTTTCACGAAGCCCAAAGTAATTGCACTTTAATCAATGCTTAACATAAAGTCATAAATCACATCGAGAGCCCTCGGTGAAGGTGAGACTGGATGACCCTGGCAGGGTGAAATGAGAACACGTGTCCCTGGTGCATGGCCATGGTGCATGGAGACCCCATGAGAAGCACCTGACCCTCTTCTCCCTGACAAAACCACACAACCTGATTAGGTGTCAGCTGGATTTACAGACTTTCTCCGAAGGCTTTGGGTGAAAAAGGGACATGCCTTAGGACAAGGCCCTGATGCACACCATAACTAGTACCGACTGGGACCTGGAAAAGATGGTGGCTCAGAGCTGGAATGAAGCTCAGTCATTATTTATATTCCCTTGGTGATTGTTAGGTGTCCCTCTGCATTTCTGTCAACAGGTGTGTGTGTGTGTGTGAGAGAAAGAGAGCATGTATTACAGTGTCCCTCAGACATCAGTTTAAATGTCACAGTTTTGTTCTAATCAAAGGTCTATATTTTCTTTCAGTTTTAACTGTTTATTTGTATTCATGATGTACCATTAACTATTCTTTCTTTCATCACTGTTCTGTATGTTGTGAACATATTTGATGATAATACAAGCAAGATAGATGTTAAAGCTTTAGTGAGAATTGGTGATTTTGTCACCAAACGTTTCTAGCCACTGTCTGAATGCAATGAATGTCTACAGAATGACTTTAGAACATAGACAAGGTTTCTATAGACAGTGTGAAATTGGTGTATTATTAGTATTAGAAGACCTCACATTGTGATTGAAGTTTAATCAAATACGTAAAAATAATGAACAAAAGCAATAGTACTGTGCAATTTATCTGTAAAGACACCAAAAATTGCATTTCTAATGTCTTATGTGACCTTTGACAGGGCATGATGTATCTAGAGGAGAGACGACTAGTTCACAGGGATCTGGCAGCCCGGAATGTTCTGGTGAAATCTCCCAACCATATCATGATAACGGACTTTGGGCTCGCTCGTCTTCTAGACGCGGATGAGAAGGAGTACAATGCAGATGGAGGAAAGGTTGGTTGTGTGGATGTATTAATTTTTATACGAATGAAAGATTTTGCATCCCTCTTATTAACCTCCTCTGAGATAAGACCAATTTTGGTCAGACCAATTAATTTGGCCAGTCATAAATAGCAATTTGGTCAGACAGTTGTCTTTGTTAAGTGCACTTAAGTGCACTTTTTCCAGTTGAACAATTATAACCAAGCTATCATCTAACAGCATAAGTATAATATGAAAATCTCTGAACAAAAGTGTGCTGCGCTCATTCATGTGGTACCCATGGTAGCGAGAATCTCTGAAATGCTAAGGTGGTTTTCCAAATCACAGACCAGTGATGAACAAAAGCACACAGGATGACCTGGAGGAAGTTGTAACTGTGAAGCAATAATTACAGCATTTATAGACAGCCCTAACCCTGGTACAGAGCGTAGTGTGCAGTAAAATATTTAGATTTTTCCAGGAAATCTTATTCAGCATGGTAATACATTCATGCCTTTCCAGGAGTTGCTCTACAATATCCAGGCTTTGTTATGCAACTGTATTATTACATTGTAATTAACACGTATTTAAATTTCCTATGTAAATGAAAGAATGAACGAAATGATTCGTTAAAACAGAATAATTCACAAAATCTTTTTTTCTTTTTTTTTTTTTTTACAGATGCCCATTAAGTGGATGGCTTTGGAGTGCATCCACTACCGGAAGTTTACCCACCAGAGTGATGTGTGGAGCTATGGTGAGTGGTGTTATTAGTCAGACTTCACTTCAGTCTTCTTTAGAAACATGAGGCAGGGTTGACATGGGTCAAAGCAAATGACCAAGCAAATGGCCAAGCCAACCCAATAACAGCGTAATCTCTGTGAAATGTGACTCACACTACTATTTTTATCAAAATATTGTTTCTTCATTTGTCTTGAAACTTGTAACAAGTTATTTTGATACTTCCAAGGGAACTAAATTTGTTTCACCAACTAAATATGTTATCGGTTGTGCAGGAGTGACCATCTGGGAGCTGATGACCTTTGGGGGAAAGCCATACGATGGCATCCCAACTCGTGAGATCCCTGACATCCTGGAGAAGGGGGAGCGTCTGCCACAGCCTCCCATCTGCACCATAGATGTCTACATGGTTATGGTCAAATGTATGAGTGATTTCCCTCTTTTCTTCATGTGCAAAAATCCTCATCATATTTTCCATATAACAAGAATGTTGCATGAAAAAGAAGAAAAGCACTCGGAGAGCGCAGACCTTTGCCAAGGCAGTATAGGGTCACTGACACAGTCCAAATTCTCGCGGTGTACCAGATCACCACCAAAATGTAATCGTCTGTTTATTGTCCATGTACCCACGTCGTCTGAAAATTTCATCCAAATCCGTGGAGTACTTTTCGAGTGCTTTTTTGTACACAGACAGACAAACAAACCAACACTGGTGAAAACATAACCTCCTTGGCAGAGGTAAAATTCAACACATAATATGTTAGCATTTTTACCAGTCTAAAAAAATACTGGCACAACTTACGCATAATAGAATCATTACAGGCATTAGAATGTGCAGCAATGTGAGGTAAAGATCTACACTTTAACATTATTGCAGTTTAAATGTAAGCCTAATTTATTTAGTCATTTTATTTTAAGCATTTAATTCCCCATGAATTCCTTACACAATGATTTTTTTTCTTTTTTCCTCTTTTTTTGTTAAGAATAATGGAGTAAGTCAGGGCAACACTGTGTAATTAATGAATAATATGCAACAGCACTGGGGAAAATCTGCTCCTCCTACATTGGCAAGGCACACAAGCCCAACAGACCTACACACACACACAGTCACACACACCCGTGCAGAAACACACACAGACCACAGACACACACACACACACACCAAACCCGCACCCATGCACATCTTCGAACACACCAAAGCACACACCCGAGATTGGCACCACCTCACCCCATACTGACATTTTATGTCCACCTTTTCACCCCCGGCTGTGTTTCTGTGTTTGCACACACAGATCTCCTGTTAGCACCATGACCCCTCTCTCTAGTCCCGCCCCCTTCCCCACCCCCACCCCCACTCCCACCCCAACAGATAGGAAAAAAAAGAAAGGAAAAGGGAATTAGCAGACTGGTCAAGCGTGGAGAGCACTCCATCGTCTAAAAGTGAAGCTCGGACGAAAAAGCACGCAAGCATGTTGGGATGTGAGATTAGATGCATTAATTCTAATTACATGTTGACTGCGAGGTGTTGTTTATGATTCGATTGGCTCTACCATTAATGCCCCCGTGGAGAGCAAAATATTGATAGAGATGAAATGGAATTTGATTGCTCGAGTAATTGCCGCTCATTTAGATAATGCGTTGGAGTGTGGTTGAAGGGGAAATTAATTGGGAGGAAACGAGGAGAAGCAATGCGAGGTGAAAGCATGTAAGTGGTTGTCAGAGATATGTTCCCCCACCCACACACACACACACACACACACACACATAGGCCTATATACACACACAGGCACACACTAACACACACACTAAAACACAGAGAGAGCTCAAAGAGGATCAGCTATTGCGGTTGCATCTTAACCTCTAAACATGAAATTTTGCCACCCAAAACAGGTCCAGTGGACACACAGAAATCTCCCTCTCACAGACTTATGGAAGCAACAAAAACAGCAAATGAGGACATGCAAAACACAGCACAGTTTTCGCCATCTGTTGTATCTGTTATATAAAGCTTCACAGATATGTTCATTTGACATCACCAAAGAGAGTACAAAAGATGTGTACATTTGAACCTCCTTCAGAGGACATGATACAGTACATGCATAATACATGCCTAATGATATACTGGCCAATATTCTGGGTAATACTGATGAGCAGTTTTTCCTGTGAAACATGACACAAACATGTTTGATATTAATAGAAATGTACAGAGTCAAATCAAATCAAATCATATAAATTTTATATCAGTTGTCCTTCATAGCATTCTGTTGATGGAAATATAATACATGACACATCTGAACTCTCAAAATATTTCTCCATATATTACAAGTCACAAAAGCCTAACAACTGAACCTCATTTTCCCTGCAGGTTGGATGATTGATGCAGACAGCAGGCCCAAGTTTAAAGAACTGGCTGCCGAGTTTTGTCGAATGGCTCGGGACCCCCAGCGATACCTGGTCATCCAGGTAAAATCAATTCTGTACAAGCACTGTTCAGACAACTAACTCTGGGGACAACAAAGTCTGCAATGTTTACTGAATTAGCTTTGATCCTATACATAATGCATACCTTGGGAATTCAAATGAACTAAGCCTGATTGATAATCAACAAAGATACTGTATAAAGTAAATGATGATAGATTGGCTTTTATTCACATCAGCAGGTTAGGTTAAGGATATGCAGAGTCAGCAGAGTTGACCTGTTGTCCATCTGACCCATATATTGATATTGCAGTTGTACATCTTGTTATTAGATTTATCATAGAGTACAGAAATGGATCAAATGTTATCATCATGTCATCCATGTCAGGGAGATGACCGTATGAAACTGCCCAGCCCCAATGACAGCAAGTTCTTCCAGAGTCTTCTGGATGAGGAGGACCTAGAGGATCTGATGGACGCTGAGGAGTATTTGGTCCCCCATGCGTTCAACATGCCCCCGGCAGGTTGCACATCCAGACTTCATGTGGATTCCAACAGGGTAAGGAGATTAGCTGTAGCAACCTGCTACGTTAATCTGTTGTGTTCTATTCAGTATACATTTCATTATAGTATACAGTAATATTGACATTAAATTCATTCATTTGTTAAATCAGTGTAAGACCATTGGCAGCAACAAAAAGACAAAGTCAAATCTCTGGAAAATGTATGCCATCACCACAAGCCATCCACAGTAAAAAAAAAAAAAGAAAAAAAAGAAAGCATATTCACATGTTTTTCAGTTGCATTCATTATCCACAAACATCCCACTCACAGGAACCAATAATTCTGCATTGGCCCAACGTACCTGCATATCAACACACTTCCATAGAAGTGAGAGGGAATTTTACTGTATGTACTTTCTTTTTTTTCACATTTTTATAATGCTGATGGCTCCATCTACTCTCAGTCCATCTCAGTCTTTCTCTGGGGGATTGTTGAGTGAGCTGATAAGGCGTGTTTGGTCTCTGAGGACCGATCCCGTGCATTAAAGACCCAGACCCACTCTATGTGCCAGGCCCCCACTGCCAGGCGTTTTCATTACAGAGACCTCAGTGTGCAAATAGCAGTGTCTCTACTAAGACGAGCACAACGTTTGCTCAGAGACAATGAGCCGAGCCAGGATATTTACTCTACTGTCCGGCGGCGACGGCTCGAGTCGTGACGGTGCATTTCATATCGGCCCCATCCGCTGGCACGCCAGGACGGGCCATCCAGTGTCTCTGGAGAGACCATGGCCATGAACAGACTCGCTCTTTTGTTGGCTTCTGAAACAGGGAAAAGGTCGCCGAGGCAACCTCAAGACTTTCAGTGTAATTATGCAGTCAAACACCATTGCTGAAAATAGCTGCAGTTGTTTCTGACCAGGAATCGCTTGAAGGAATTTATGAGATTCCATTTTTCATGGTGATGTCACAGTTCACTATCTGTAGTGGATGAGAAGTCGAATGGCATGGTGGGCCTGGGGTGGGGTGGTTGCTCATGTGATTAGTTGTAGGCAGGAGATGCATGCACTGGTCAGGCTTAGGGTCAGTTCAATTTAAACAGAGTAATTTCTTCGATCCCACAAATTGAATTTTAATTTACTGAATAATAGAGCTATGGCAACAAGGTTTCACAATATGACAAAGGTTACTAGATATTGAAAAACGGTCTAACAATGCATGGTGTCTGTTAGTTATTTAATCTGTTAGTGTTGTTATTGGGAATTCTCATTAGCTTTCCATTTTTTTAATAAATTCATGCCATTTTATGAAAGAAGCATTATAAGTTTTGGTTTGAAACTGATCCACCCTCCTAAAAATGTAAAGAAATTGCCAACACCACCAGCCTTGCAGATGATGGTTTTGAAAGCCTTGTTAACATACTAACTGAAGTCTTTTGGTGATACTGTTGGCAACGTTATGCTGTGAAGGCTTTGGTGTTCCCCCATGTTACCCCAAACACACAAATTAACAGTACATATAAGGGGAATTGCAGGTGTCCCTAAAAATACTGAATATGATAAATATATTATTGAAAAATATTATTAATCATGATAATAGTATTTAATTTTCCCTCACCCATTTGGTGAATAGAAAAACTAAATAAATAAAAAAAGGAAAAAGCCCCATGTGTGGCCATATTAAGAGGGAGACTGCACAAGCTGGATGCAGACTCTGGCAGACTCTGAAAACTGGAGAAAAGACCAACTGAACATATGGGTCCCACTTCCACCTACCGCCAGCTTCCTGGTTCAGTTGAATCTCCAGTCCATTCCTGTTTGCTCTCAGTGGCCAGCCCAGGCCAGCACATGCAGCAGTGTGATTTTAGTGCCTGACATGAAGCCCTCATGTCGGACACAGTCAGAGAGAGCAGAGATCACAAACAGCTGATAGCAACCCATCACAGGACACAGGCCATTTTCACCACCAGTTAAAAGGAATGACAGGTTCATAAAGTAAAAGTCCTGCTGTGTTTTATACCTCTGCCTGGGCACTTAATACAGGTAATTGATCTACCTGATTGAAATTGTGCCAATCAACAGTCTACTAAATGGTTTAAACAACCATATGTGGCAGAATTTTTACTTTCTTTCTAATTCAGACCTCAGTGTTAAAGTGATGGTTCAGAGTACATTTTACTAAGGTCCTTTGCACCGTGAAGTCCAGTGAAATACCTCCTCTGAAGTTTTTTTTTTTTTTTAACTTGGTCGAACATTATCCAAGTAAGTTGTATACACACGAATGGCTTAGTGCAGTCGTTCATGAAACATAGACTGTATCTTTAATTGTAATTTACCCCACTAAAAACCTAAAAACTTCTACAGTGGTACAAATAGGGTTTGCACTCATAAAACAAGGTATTGGAAAGTTTGTAAGTCTACCAGGAGTTTCTACTCTCTGCTCCTAATGCTGGCGCTGTGTTGATGGGAGAAGCCCTTAAAAGTCCTAAATAAAACTCACAAGTATAAGCGAAAAGCTGGTGAATTCAATACTCTATAGAAATGTATTGATAACTGAGATAATTGAGTATGTGATATTTGGTGATATTTGAAATACTTTTTAAGTGCTGACCTGTACACAGAAGAAGAAGAAGAAGAGGAAGGGCTTTTACTGGCTTTTCCCAAATCACGAAAGTTGATGCAGGGGCCAGTGTTACCAGCAGAGAGTTATTTTTAACAAACTGGTGTACTTACAAACTTTCCAATGCCTCATTTTAATTGCATGTTTGGTGGGGTAATTTGCTAGATACAGTCTGTATTCCATGAATGACTGCACCAAGCCATTCGGCGGATACCGCTAACTCGACCAAGGTAAAAAAAAAAAAAAAAAAAAAAAAAAAATTCAGAAAAGGTATTTGTCTGGATGTCATGGTGCAAAACACCTTAGTAAAACATGCTTTGAAGCACTTTAAAGCAAGGAGTTTTTGCTTTTCACTTCTATCTGTTTCTGACATCTGCATAGGCATTTGTGAATCATCATGATGATCTCTGGTCATCCAGCATGGTGATGTATATTTTTACATAATCATAAATCATCATAATCATAATTTTTTGGCTTGTCTTTCCACAGTCACATCACAGTATCTGTTTATGTCAGTAGGTTATTTAAGTCAGTAGGTTCAATGCACAGGTGAATACTTGATCCAGGGTTTTTAAGTAAAAATATACTGTTTCCTTGACATGATTAGATCATATTCATGACACAGTTCAGAGTTAAAAGTTTATGTGGCCCTGTTACATAAATCATCAAAAGGTTATTTATCAGCATAACATGTATAATTCTATACAACACATGGCATGCTAACATCAAACATTAATGTGAAATGTAATTAGATGCACAGATGAATCTCCATGATATGTGCAGTGCATGCAGGGTTCTTATCTTTGAAGTTGTTGGTGCTGACTTGAAATCTCTTCCTCCACTGCTGTCGAAAAACAGAATCAATTTGTGTACCGCGAGGGCGGCTTCGGCTCAGAGGAGGGCTCCGGCGGCCGCCACCACGGGGTGGGCACCTCCAGCTGCAGCGGTGTCTCCGAGACCTCCGGCACACAAGGGGGTGCTCTGGAGAGCCTGGAAGACCAGCGGTGCAATGGAAGCCTACAGAAGCAGCCCACAGCCCGTGTAGTGGAGGACAGCAACGGCCAACGTTACAGCGCTGATCCCACAATCTTCTTGGGTGAACGAGGAGCCCGGGGTGACACGGACGAGGATGGTTATATGACCCCGATGAAGGACAAGAGCTCCACAGGTGTGCTTTTTTTGTTGTTGTTTGTGAAAACAAAAGCCCAAATTCTACGTGCTTTGATGAAGTGGAAAATCAAACGATTACAATATACAGTTATTGTCTTGTATATTATGATGTCATATTCTTTGACAAGGTGGCAAAGTAATAATGCTTGACCATTTCATCAACATGCACAAGCTAGACTTTTTTCAGTTTCTACTGACTGCCCCAGAGAGGCCAAGTTTGTCAAGGATCCTCAATGCCACACTTTGTGTTTCTTTTTATTAGCTCATATTATTCATGCACCTATTTCATTTATTGGTTTGTACCGCTTGTGGCTCTCCTCATCTTATGAAATGTCCCTCTTCCTCCATTGTCTTTCCTTTCCTTCACTTCATTGCCTTTTGTGATAACAAACCATTTCATGCTTTTACAGAAAACATAAAGGCAACATAAAAACTTCTACCGCAGGGTCAGGGGTTGAGTCATTGAGAAATCGATGGGTTGCTGCACTTTTATATCCTATATATTCGCAGAGGCTTACTGTACTATTTAAGTCTGCATTCAACAAGCAGAGCTTTACTACAGAAATTGGCCAAGCTTTGTTGGCAGCGAGCCTACAAGGTCCTGACTGCGCGTACTTCATTGCACACACCCTGGGCACTTTGCTGAATGAATAATCTCACCATCTTGCTCCTTTCTTTCCAACAGAGTATCTGAACCCCGTGGAGGAGAATCCCTTTGTCACTCGACGCAAGAACGGAGACATTCACGCCCTGGACAACCCGGGATACCACAGCACCCCCAGCGGACAACCCAAAGGAGAGGATGAGTACATCAACGAGCCACTGTACCTCAACACCTTCCACAACACCGGCGAGGTGAACCCAGAGCTCCTGAAGAAGAACGGTATCCCCATTCCGCTGGTCGTGACCAGCTCAGCATCAGTGCCCGCGGCGGGCACCACTGTTAGCCACGTGCCCCACACCAGCGCCAGCCAGCCGCCGGGCAACCCGCCCCACCAGGCCCCGACTCCGCACGTCCACTTCGTCCTTCCGCCGGGCCACGGTGCCAGCCAGGCTGGGCTGGCAAGCCAATCCATCGGGCCTCTGCCCCCTCACTCAGCACAAGTGCTCCACGGGACGTTCCCTGGCAAGCCCGGGCACCTGACCCAAGCCGGTCACCCAGGCCAGCTGTGCCATGCCTCCGCTGCCGCCTCTATTGGGGGCACGGGCCACCATGTGCCATCTGTCTCCGCAGGTCAGACAGTTAGCCAGGCAGCCCAGGCAGCTGCCCAGCCTGGCAAGTCAGCGATCATTGCGCAGAGTGGCCTGCCCGCTCTAACCGCCCACCTGCGGCACCCAGGTGTCATGCTGCAGGCGGGCCACACTGGCACCATCATGCTCGACAAGAAGTCTAAGAAGACCTTCGACAATCCGGAGTATTGGCAGCACAGTCTTCCACCCAAGTCCAGCAGCCAGCAGAACCCAGCAGACCCCACACAGGTGGCGGGCAACCCCAAGTTCTTCTACAAACAGAATGGCCGTATCCGGCCGGCTGTGGCCGAGAACCCCGAGTATCTGTCGGAGTTCGCCCTCAAACCAGGTACTGTGCTGCCACCCCCGCCGTACCGCCAGCGGAACACTGTGGTCTAAGTCCTCAACAACCCCCACCACACACGCAGAACCCACCCGGTTCCCTTCCCGGTTCACCTACACTCTCCAGAGCCTGGTTCCTGGTACCAGCACTCAATCCTCCCACGGTTCCTCTGAAGTGTCCATCAGAGCTGGAAGGCACAGCACGAGAGCCAACACATGTGTTCCCCTCGGGAACCTCTGGATTATCCTCCTCCCCAAACAACACACACACACACACACACACACAAACAGACAGACACACACACAAACAGATGTACCTGAGAGCCTACGGCCACCATTGGACATGTGGCTTCGCCCTCTCCATTCCAGACAGGCGATGACACGCCAATCTAATCCTGGTCGTCTCTGTGCACACCGCCCTGTCCTAAGAATTGTCACAGTGACCTTTTCCAAATGGGTCGATGCCCCTCCCAACACACACACACACACACACACACACACACATGTCGTGCAGCTCTCCCCCCTCTCGTCTTTTGACTGACAGATCTTGCCCCCGTGAACAGGGCACAGGGACTCCGTGGAAAGGAACAAGCGCTTCAAAGCAATATGGAGTTGAGTCGCTCGTAATTAGTGACAGTAATCCACACCGACACAGTGAGACTTTGTGGAACGTTCCGGAGATTTTGAAGTTGAATGCGCTGACAGAGGGAATTTATACAGAGTAAATATTTACACGCCCTTTTCTCCGGGCGCCTAATTGGAATCCAGCAGTTTGACAAACAGTTATACTCCATGATCTCTCAGTGTTTATACCATTATTTCATGGCCAATATGTTTCTACCACCCATTTGGTGATTTTTATTTTCATTCTTTTTAAGTCTGTGTACAAAAAAAAAACGAAACTAATTCAGGCTCAGGTTGTATATACTCAGAGAGTAAGATATGGGTTGCGTCTAAGTCTCTAAAGATGGCAAAGTGGCACATAACCTGTGTATTTGGCCACGCCACTGGCACCTGTCTCTTGGCAGCAGCCCAGTTATGTAGGTTGTGGAGCCCTGGCTACTCTCCACACCTCAGGCCCTGAGAATCCCAGGGTCCTGACAGGCGGTGGAGTCACACACACACACACACACACACACACACAGCCCCTCATAAAATAGGTTTTCATATGTGGGCCTGTGGAGAGGTAATAAAAACCACTAGTAATAGTAGAGAAATTAGTGGCTCCTTGAATGCCAAGATGCACTGAATCCTGTCTTTACACCTAAGATGGCCGCTGACTACCCGTACTAAACAACTGGTCAGCTCAAGGATGAGATGGTAGAAGACTAAAGGTCCCCTGTGCAAGACTGTGACTGCAGCCAGGGCATGCCATTCTGCTTATTTTTATTATTATTTTGATGTTGTGCTATTTTTATTTTTTTTTATTTTTATTTATTTGTTGCATGCCCCGTGTGTCTGTGTTGGTACACATTTCCTCCCTTTTATCTTTTGTAGAAATCAAATTTAGAGATAACACTGGCATGCCTCATAGGACGATGTGGCGCTGCCAAACTGCTGCTATGGAGAGCAACGAGTGCATTAGGGCATATTACTGTTTTCTTCTACGTTTTTTATTTGTTATTTTTTATTTTTATTTTTTTTACAAGCACTTTTTTGGTAGAGCCAGTATATACATTTTTTTTCTCCAGCGGAGCAGCTTGATTTGACATCACTGATCATTTCTTGGCACTTCAACAGAGGGTTTCAGGGAAGGTTGTAACACGGTGTTGTCCTTGAAGCACTGAGATTTCTGGATGCCATATGGGTCTCGATGGGTCTTTCACTAAACCATGCACTTTTGTCAGACTCGGAATAAGACGTATAGCCCACACTGTGCTAAAGTCTGATCAAATTTGCAGCCAATGAAGAAACTCACAATGACGGGTTGGACAACTGGTGAGATTCCCTAACACAAGAGATGATATTTGTTCAGGAGTGACTAATTTCTTCACATTAAGACTTTGATTTCCCCATCCCCCCATCTTGCACATAAGGAAATAAAAAATGGACAGATATGCACTTTTCTTCACCAAACAGGGGGAAGCATATGTCAGACAACTTGTTTTTTTTGTTGTTGTTGTTGTTTTTTCAGTTCTCAGCCATCTCGCAGTCTAGCAACCTTGTGTTTGATGCATTCATCTACACAGATCTTTTATAGCAACTGAGGACAGGCTGTTCTTTGGTCGTGGATATATTTTATAAACTTGCCCACTGGGTTAGGATGGCCTGTCTGATGAAGCTGAGAGTTGATGGCTAGTTGCATGAGTACGGGAGAAGTGAATCACTAAATATCCATCCTCTTTTGTTCTTTTAAACTTAAACTTCTTCATTTCAAGAGTTCATCTCCTGGAGGAGAGAGAGGATTCACTCTCTCCCATCCCCCTTTTTGGACATTACTCTGCTGGATATGAAAAAGCATTTTAAAAGGATTTTGATACCAGTGTAAAATATTTATAAGATCTTGGTTTTTAATCCAAGTATGTACAAAAAATAACTTAGATTCCAAATTTAAAAAAGGAAATTAGATTTATTTATGCTGCAGCTGCCAAGAGCTACTTGCAGTAAATTATTTATCCTGTGATATAAAAATATTTGTTGACTGCCATTTATACATACATTTCCCAGTTCCCCACATTAAGGTCCCCTTCAACTAACATTAAGTCATTAATGTCAATATCAATAAACATGAAATCAAATGCAGATGTTTATGATTTGTGTTAACTAAATATTGACTTTTTGCATTACATTACTTAACATGAACACCTGACCACCACTAATTCCTCATGAATATTTACTACAACGCACTACCAATGTTAGTTAAATGATCCTTTATGTAGACAGTTGCCATTCAGCCTGTTTGTTCTTACATTTTACCTCATGCATGTAGCATCATCACCCATGACTCAATAAGTTGAAAATACTTTGAAGTCAAAACATCACAACAAAGTTGGACAAACATTTTGGCAATATGAAGCAGGCACACATGAGTCATTTTCACAGTGTGTTGTCATAAAAGGTATCCCTGTGTGTATTTAAATCCTTGTAACACTGAGGTAGATGATTGGTGGGCTAGAACACTCTTTCCTTTATATTTGTTTATAAATAAACTGATTGTGTTAGGAGAGTGAAAAGCGTTTTTGTGTAGAAATGATTTTTGTTTTAAATACACCTGGGCATTAGCTTTGTAACTGGATGTCAGTTGGCAGCTAACTGTTAACTGCATGTTACTAAAACACATTCATCCAAAGCACCACTCAAACTTCAGAGTATGATCGCTTAGTAATGAAACCATGAGATTGCTGGTGTGTTCCTAGTTGAAGACTGATAAAGAACATCCAATCACACAGGATGAACTCATTCTTGCTCTCTGCAGTTCTTTTGCTTTGTGGTTTCACACTTCAATTAACAACTCAAAGGTTGTTTTTAGAAATGTGTTGACATATGAGAACATTTCTCCATTTTGGACATTTGACAACATGAACATGTGACCATGGCCACAAATAAACAGCAAAGATTCACTTGTGAACTCCTAAACAAAAATGTGTTAGCACAAGAAGACAAGTGTACAAATTTATACAAGTACATGGAGGATGATTTTATGGACTCACCACTCATTTTAAACTTTTCACACACTTACCATTCACAGTGTTCCTTTGGTTGTTGTTGTGTTTCAGATTTTATATTTCTTTTGGAACAAATCTTTTAACATCAAGTTTCAAATCTAACAGTCTTGACCACTGACCAGTTTGTGCGTGCTACTGTTGAAAGATAAATCCCTGTAATTAGTACTGAGCCAATACAGAATGAGACATTCAAACATGGGGGTACTCAGAATAATGACTGTGCATTCTCTGAGAAAATGTGAATAGTATTTTTATAGAGCACTGAGGGACTTTACAGCACGTGGTGAGACTGTAAATATAGGGGAAATCTGCTTTTTATTTGTTCTTTTAATTTCTTTAATTGTATTCTTTTTTTTTTGACTTGATTTTTATGTTAAACATATAGTAAATGTCTACGGTAGTGACCAGACATAGTACTTGTATTGTATATATGATGTGCTGTATGTGCATTCTTGATCGTGATTTTTTGATTTGATGAGTTCACATTTGCCACTTATCCCCCCCAAGTCTTCTTTTCTGTTCCTCTTCCTTTTCTTTCTGTGTGAGATTTGTATCCAGCACTGCTCTGTGGAGTTTTGTATTATTCGTTTTTGACGCTTTAAACTTTTATCCGTGCCAGTCTCCTACTCCACCACCCGCCTTTCTTTTCCTTTGATAAGACCTCCTGCAATGTAAATACTCTAGCTATGGAAAACCCTCTCACAAAATGAGCTTAGTCCATCAGCATCTCTTTCTCTCTCTCTTTCTCTCTCTCTCACTCTCTAGCTTCTCTTTATCTATCTATCTAAATATCTATCTCACTCTCAAACCAAATCCTTTGTGCTGAGTGTCTTTTTTTGTTTTGGAGATGCATTTGTAAGCACCCTATCTGTGTGTTTCATTTATAACTCAACCAGAGTTAAGAACTACATATAAATATTATCAATGTTGATACAAATCTACCTAAAATGAGCAACAGTCCACTATAATTTACCCTGTGTGATCTCAGTAATGCTGTTTATTTTTCAACTTTTATCGTTTATTCATGAGTATACCAACATGTTAATCTTAAAAAAAGGATATTTACAGTCCTTTTAAATTCTGCCAAGGTCTGTGCAAGTTACGCTTGAAATGAGTTTGATTTTTACTATTATCATTCTTTAGCTATTTTATCAGTGTTCCATAAACGGTACAGAGAAGTTGCTACGGTTACTAGTCACACCATTCCTTCTCCCTCCTCTGTCTCCTTGGCTTGCTGTTGGCCACAGTGGTTATATCTGTCCACTGTCATTTTTACCATACCCCAGGCTTTATATCACTGAAATACTTTTCCTCATATTTCTTACATGAATCTGTCAGAAAGTATATTTTTAATTTAATATAAATAAAAATCAATTCAATATTTGAGCAGTCTGGTGACATGTGTGGCTTTTGTCTTGAAAGGGATGGTATGCTTCATTAGCTTACATGTTTGGAGAAAATATTTTTTGATAGTATTTTCTGTAAAGGTCACTGTTTTAATGACATATCATACATGCATTCATATGTGATCATACGTTATTTTAATACAGTGCAATTGTACCTTCAGGCAGAGGCAAACATTTACCCACACAACCCAAACAGGCAAACATTTACCCACACAACCCATAGGCAGAGTGATATTTGGAATAAGATCATTTGTTTCTCCTGAAGGCCCCTTAGGAGAAATTAAAGTGATCTGAGACTAGATGAGAAGAGAGTGGGGGTATTTTGAATGTATTCTGTTAAAGTGGATTTTGTGCAAGCAATAATTTTCCTCTCCAAAGGTGCTCTCCAGCAACTAGAAACAGATGGCCAGATCAAATATCAGCAAAATAATTAGTTAACTCTTTTTCTCTGGTGACATGACATACACACATACATACTCACAGACATACTGTACATACACACACACACACACACACACACACACACACACTTACATACATACTGTACATATGTACACACATACATACAGAGAGAGACAGAGATACATAGATACTGTACATACATACACACACATACATACACTTACACAGAGAGAGAGAGAGAGAAAGAGAGAGAGAGAGAGACATACATACATACATACTGTACATACATACACTTACACACAGAGAGAGAAGGAGAGAGAGAGACATACATATATACTATACATACATACACACCCATACATACACTTACATAGAGAGAGAGAAAGAGATACATACATACATACATACATACTGTACATACATACATACACACACATACATACACTTACACAGAGAGAGAGAGAGAAAGAGAGAGAGAGAGAGACATACATACATACATGCATACTGTACATACACACACTTACACACAGAGAGAGAAAGAGAGAGAGACATACATACATACATACTGTACATACATACACACACATACATACACTTACATAGAGAGAGAGAGAGACATGCATACATGCTGTACAAGAAGGAAGGAAGGCATAAGTAAGTAAAATCAGAACCAGATGTTTTCCTGCCAATGCAAATTTGATACTTCACGGCTATCAGCGAGTGAAATGGAGTTGCAGTTATAGTCTAGTTGTACGCTCAGACCTAATTTAGTAAACGCAGAAAATTGAAATGCCATCCAAATGGCTGACATTTAGATCTCCCACTCAAAAGACACTATATAACTGAGAAGGCAGGCAGATAGCATCCCATTATTCTCATGACAGATCACAAGTTTGTGGAGAAAGAGAAAGATGAAAGAAGAGATGAAAGCAGTTATAAACATGTCGTAAACTTACAGTTTTCCAACAATGAGTTATGTCTGAAACATAGAAAATGCTGCCTTGTTAGGAAGCATTCAGGTACCTTCACTTTGCCCTGTTGTGACGGCAGGATGGATGTGTCCTTCATGCTGCCTTTAACATTCAAAACTATATTGAATTATGAAGTCAGCTGTCGGTGTGTTGGCAATGGTGTCTCGACAACTGCATAAACAAAAGATGGTGTTCGATGTAGCTAGCTAGCTAGGTCATCCTAAACAATTAGCGTTAGCCTGTATTTTGACTGCGTCAAGTTACTTGTTAGACAGTGAAGACAGTGAGGCAACAATAAATGCCCTATATCTTAAATTACTTTGTACATTGTCAATGAATGTAAAGGCCTCATTAATACAACCCCCTTTCCCCCCTCTTTCTTCAGTAATCCCCAGAAACACCCAGATACATACAACTTGCTAAGCTGATAGGCAACTTGCTGTAGGTTAACATGGAATAGACTTTGGTCCCTGGGGGACATGGGTACTATATCTACCTATGAAAATACCTGCCTACATTCTCCCACGTAAGCTGAGGGAAAGAAAGACAAGCTGGGCTGTCACTCACAACACACACACACACACACACACACAAACAATCACACAAGGACACACAAGTAGTGTACAAGGAATTGCACGTACAAGAAGCATAATTTATTTCTCGGGGAAAGAACATACTCTCTATAACCCCTAAAATGTCAATGTTGCAGTATAAATATCAAGGTAAGATATCAAGACTAATGATGCCTATCAAACCAATAATAAATGAGAAATGGATACACTCTATACAGAGTGATGAGATGGGAGCTCATAGTCCTCAAGAAAGAGTGAGACTGCACAATACGGCAGGTTGTGAGAGGACAGAGGCAGACAAATTAGAAACACTAAAAGGCCCACATGAGCCAGACATCTTAGGCAACTGAGTGTGGATGCTGCTATGTAAAAAAAAAAAAAAAAAAACTACTTAAAATTTCTCTCCAATGCTCTGTTTACTAGGCCACTGGTTACATAAACCAGAGTAAGCAAAAAAAGCTGAATTTCTTCTCTATGCAGCTAGCAACCCCCTCACCCCCCCCTCTTCTCTGAGACTTTCATTTCAATCATAAATAATACAAAACTGTCCAATGGTGGAATAGAAGTCCTCAGAAGTTTTGCCTATTAATACTAATAAGAGAAGGGTGCTGAATGTAAGCACTGTTTATGAAATATAACTGAGCTTGTCTTTCTCACCAAGTTGAAAAGAGTAAACCTCTGCATTTCTGAGCTGCAGCCCTCTTGCTTTGCTCTTGTGCTCCCCAACTGTGAAGAATGTGAGAAGAAACCAGGAGGTGAACATCGGGCCTTATTCGCTCGGATAAAAAAGCCACAGACGAGTTAGCAGCATTGTAATGATAACAATGATAATCACGTCGATTGGTGGTGACGATGATTGTGATTATGGTGGCGCTGCGGTGTGCGTGGGCGCGCGATGGGCTTTGGAGTGCGGGAGAGACGACCACCTAATCGAGTGTCGACCACTCAGACAGAGGTCACGGCTTCAGTCCCTAAGACGTGCAATTATCCACAAAATGGTTGCCGGCAGCTGCCACGGTGCAGTGGCACCACCATGACAGCCTATTGTCAAGGTGACAATGGATGTTTAATTAGAGGTTGTCACAAGGAAAGGCATCTCAATGTAGTTGTAGCTGCCTCACCATCAGAGGCAGGGACAGAGAGAGAGAGAGTGAGAGAGAGAGAGAATGAAAGAGAGAGAGAGGGAGAACAAGTGAAAGTGAAAGAGGCCTCCGTGTGGACTTCTACATGCATGGGGGACATGGAGAACACTAGCTTGTCTTATCTTAATTGTCTCGTCCCCTGTCACAAAAGGGAGCAAGAGAGAGCCGTCTATACTCACAAGGGCCCATGGTGTATCTGCTGCAGGTCGTTTTGAACTGTGAAGGCTAGTGCTAGTGGGAGAAAGAGAGCGCTTAAAAGAAGGCATGAGAGAGAGAGGAAGAGAGAAAGAAAGAGTGTGTGTGAGAGAGAGAAAGGAAGTCAGAAAAAGGCAAGGGAGGGTGCAGAGCGGAAAGGAGAGAGAGAACAGAGATGAGGGCATGGAAAGAGAGCGTCTGACAGAGAGAAAAAAAAGCATGTGTATGCAAGAAAAAGGGAGAGAGGGAGAAAGACAGACAGACTGAGAGAAGAAAGCATGTGGCATACCGCTGGGCATTAATGTGTTGTTTTCTTCATTTTCTTTCACATTGTCTTCTAATTAGCAACTCTGTTGTCTCATCTCATTTTATCCTCGGGCTAATCACTGTTGTCCATATATGGGCTACTTCCCAAATCCCCTCTAATACATTTCATTTACAGCCAGTCCAATCACCACTCAAAAAGTCCTTCTTGCCTCTTTGGGGACTTGAAAACCCCAAGTAACAATTATGCTTTAAGAATATGATTTGATTAGATTATGTTAACGTAGTTTCGTGTCTCCTTTGTGCTCATGTGGCCAATTATGCTTGTCATTAATGAAGAAATGTGTGGAAATATGGATTTTACCTTCAGAATGAACAGTTCACTCACTTACACCACTCCACCCCACTCCCAGCAACCCAACTGATTCTTTGTCTTTACTTATCTGATGTCAAGGTAGAGTGCTTTTATGCAAAAATTAATTTATCCAGCTCTGTATTTTTGTAGATTTGTTTTCTTGTCACAGCAAACTGAGAACAGTGAATGGGTGAGCCAAGTCCAATCCATCCAGTGTGGTCTCATTCACACTCTGAAAGGCCTGTCTCTCACTGACACTCACATTCTCAAAACAGCCCCATTAGGAAGGAAGACTGAGGAGGCTACACTTCAGACAGGATTTTGATGTATCTACCTCTATAAGACATTAATGAGTTTTTACAAAAAAAGATAAATAACAGTGATGTAAGCAGGATTATAATTTAATCCTGTTTACATAGGAGACAATAACAGCTGCATGCATAACCAGAACACCAATATTGTTCAGAAGTTTTGTCATAAATTTTGTCATTCACAAGTCTCTCATACAAAAATAATCTCAAATCAGGATGAAATTTGTATTCTTACTAGAGGGTTTACAAGTGTTTGGGCTAACTTTAACCCAGTTAAATCATGAACAAATTTGAATATATTCCCCAGATCTCAATGGCTATCTTCTCTTTTGAGCTCATTTCTGAACAACAACAAGAACAACAAAAATGACAAGAAAACATAAATACTTAACTAGCATGGATCAGTTTTTTATGATTGCAAACATAAGAGTGCCAGTAGGAACACTGTTGAAAACAACAAGTGACTCTTTTCCGATGGCGTCATTGTTAAATGACATGGACTTATATCTTACGAAACTGACCTCTGTTTACAGTGTGTAATGCCTTTTATAAGGAAAAATGATTCAGTCTGAGCTCAACGTACCTATTTAAATTTTTATTTCCCTGCTGATTACCCCCCGTGCGAAGGGTGAGGCAGCGAGTCACATTTAGCTGTAGTGTCACCACAATGCAGAATCATCGCCATGAATAGTATCTGACTTTGTTCAAGTTCAGAATTAGGTCTATTCTTATACAAACAACTTTGTGTCATATTGGACAACCTCTGTGGCGCAATGCCAAGCCAAAACCATGATTCACAAGCTAAGAGATGTGAGGATATCTCTGTGTAGATTCTTCCTTGTTTTCGGATGTTGTACTTCACATCCTTGTGGAAAGCCTGATTGTATCTGAACACTCAATAATCACCCTCTCACTCACAACCACCTCCTCAACTCCCCTCTCTCTCTCTCTCTTCTCTCTCTTTCTCTCTCTCTCCATCTATCTGTCTATCTCTCTTTCAGGCTATCTTTTGCTCTCATTCTCTTTCATCCTCTCTCTCTCTCTCTTTCTCTGGGAGTCTCTAAGTACCACTGGGATTCCTCTCTCTGTCTTGTTCTCAGTGTGTGTGTGTGTGTGTGTGTGTGTGTGTGTGTGTGTGTGTGTGTGTGTGTGTGGAGTATTTGTTGTGTGGTGCTGCGGCGGCACAGGCAGAGGCATCAGACAGAGATGGAGAGGTCTCATTTCCAGCCTTCCCACCACCATCTCATGACCAATTCCAGCCCACCGCCCTCCATTCCCTGCTAAAAGTGCACATAGGCTCACTCCGAGATCCACTCTCACGTACTTTCAAGTACACACACACACACACACACACATACACAAACACAGACATGCTCATGCACACACACGCACGCAGACAGACACGCACATACACACACAGACACGCACATACACACACACATACACAGTGAGACACAAACCTGAAATGAACTCACATTCCTTATAACTTATTCCTTTGCTTTCTGTCATACACACACACTTACACACACATGCACATGCAAGACATGCACATACATACACTCAGCTTATGTAAACACACACACACACACACACACACACACACATACACACACTTGAGGACACAAACACACACTTATACAACTAAGAAAAGTTTCCAAAGTGTGACACAAATAGCACCATGACTCACTTCTTCATGGCATCTTAGAAAGAGATATCCTAATATTTTCCAGACAAACAACAGATTTGATGTTATCTCATGCTGCATATATTCAGTAAGGTGTCTGTTTAGTCTCACTGTGAGAAGGAGTGACTCAATCTCTGTTAGTTTGACTATTTATGTGTTCGTGTGATCCTATATGAGCCACTGGTTAGGCTTTATCAGTGCATGTTGTTTGGTGTCTCAAAAGCACAAAACATCAGATGTGTTAAGTTACATAAAAGAGAAATCAAACGACTGATGACCATCATTTTTCTCACTTGATATTAACCAAAGTGGGGTCAAACTCCAGTATCTGCATTGTACGTCAGATCTGGATGGTTACGTCAATGGAGGGGTTGACCATAGATCTGGCTTGTTTAAAAATATCAAGTATGTTGGATTACATTTATTACATTTATGCATTTAGCAACGCTTTTATCAAGATTACAATCATCAATATTGTTAGGCAGTTCTAGAGCAACTTAGGTAAGTGCTCAAGGCACAGTGCAGCGGGATTCGAACAATTTCAGGATACACGCTAGCAGTCCTGGATCAGGATGTACAGATGGACAGATGGATGCTACTACAATACACTCTTCCCCCCTACTGGGGAATGAGAGTAACAGCCACAAACTGATGTGTTTCAGCCTGTGAACATAAATACTGGGAATGCTGTCATTACAGAATGTAACCGAGACATGTCTGGAAACATTTTTCAATTAATCAGTTTATTTAAAAGAAAAAAAAATTCCTTAATGAAACACGTCTTGCATGTTCCTTAAACAAATATTCTGTAGACACTGATTAGGTAAAAGGAGTACCTATGGCCAAAGACAAAAGCCATCGGCTATGTTTTGGTAGCGTAAGATAACGAGAGACTGTAGTTCATCACCTCAGGGCTGTAACCTCTATAGGACTGTGCAGTGTTTTGATAAAGTTGTCAATGTTTTGATCTTCTGCCTTTCCATGTACAGAAAGCTTGATACCAAGACAGGTTTCTCCAACACTGCCTTGCGTTATGAGTTTTCTTAATCGCTAAGCAGCGCTTAATGAAACTGGGATCCGCTTGATCTTCATCCTCACTTCCTTAGCAAAGCAGAACCCAGCACATCCAATTATATTCTAGAGTTTAGAGTAATCGTGAAAGTGTCAATGTTTTGATGAAAAAGGAAGGTCAATAAAAGACTGGAAAGCTACTTCAGTAGTCTATATGAAGTACACTGTATTGTACAGTTTATTTACGTAGGTGCTACTTATGGATCTTGAATGTCAATAAAGGTTACAGTAAGTTTACGAGGAAAGAATAACATTTGTTTTGTTATATTCTGGTTCTTTTTCACACATTCAATAACCAGGTAAATGGCACAGACATAGCAAAATCTATGGCAGAATCTGCTTAATTTAAAAGCAAGGTTTTGCATTTTGTCCTCCTTTGTGTTATGATTGACTGAGAGTACTCACTGACCTGAGCACGGACTGTGTTGTTTGAAGGACAGATTTGCTTTTGCTGCATGTTTCAAATGTTTTGTTAGAGCATTTTGCAAAAAAAATGTGTGATTTTGGGCAGAGTGCTCCTGTAGGCACTTCCGTTGACTGATTTGGAAATGTGGATTCTGAAGTGATGGCTCATGGCTGCATCAAAGCAATCAAGAAAAACTGTAATAATGTTACTGGGTAAATCTCCTCCTCCACAATTCTTCGATCCACAATCATTCTTCATGCATATAATATGGCACTTTTGCTGTTTGCAAGGGTGGGTTAAAGAGGCCAACAGAATATAGAATAATTGTGAAAGTATCCATATTTTGATAAAAAAGGAAGGTCAGTGAAAACTGGGAAGTTACCTCAGTGTATGAAGTGCACAATATTGTACAGTATATTTGCCTAGGATTATTATTATGGATTTTGCATGTCAATAACAGTTGCTTTAAGTTTAGGAGGAAAGAATAACATGTATGTTCTGACATTCCATTTTTTTTACACATTCCAGGTAAATGCCAAACCAAGTAAATGACATAGAAAACCCTAAGGCAGAATCTGCTTATTCTGAAAGCAGTTCTGCATTTTGTTCTCCTTTGTGCTGTGATTGACTGAGCGTACTCACTTATCAGACCACTGATTGTGTTGTTGAAGGAAATACTAGCTTTTGCTGCATGTTTCAAATGTTTTGTCACCGTTAGAGCCTTTTGCAACAAAATATGTGATTCTGGGCAGAGTGCTCCTGTTTAGGCCTCCGCGTTAACTGATTTGTGGATTCTGAAGTGATGGCAACAAAGCAATCAAGAAATACTGTAAACGTAATCACTCAAACAAGATTTCATTAGTTTAGCCAGAGCACTGAGACTACAGTTATTGTGTACCCATGTGGCGCTCCAGGGCTAGTACTAACCACTCTTGTCTGATAATAGCAATTGCAGATGGTGTCTTGTGATAAGTTTAACTAGAAACTAGAACTGGTGTAATCTAGCAAGGCCATTGATTTACAATGTGGAAAGATATTCAGATATCTGTGAGTGTGGCCTTGGCTTGCTCTGCTCAACAGTGCAAGGCTCTGATGACCCAGCAGTACAGTGATAGTACTGTATGCAATCCCTTATCACATAGTGCAGAGGGAAATGGTGGTGACACACACAAGCGAAAACAAAGATTCTGTGAGAGCATTTTTTTCTGAGGTTCATTTAAATGAGTCTTTTACACCGTGTTTTGGTTACATTACATAGTCATCAACATACAGTAGGCTAGATAAACATCAGTTGTGTCAGTACCTATAGCCAGGTTCATATAGTCTACACACACACACACACACACACACATACATGCACGCACACCACACAGAAATGTCTCAATAAGCACTGGCACACAGGAAAACAAACATGCAGCAAACACACACACACTCACGCATACACACACACACACACACACACACACACACACACACACACACACACACACACGGTCAGCATTTCAGTGAAACTTTCCTAAGGAGCAAATCCCCAGAAATGCAGCCTCTCTGTTTAATATTTGCATCCTTCCTCCTCCTCCTGTTGGTTCAATTCCGCGGGCTAGGTAGATCTAGGAGTAAGCGAAAACACAGACTTATGACTCATCACTTTGTGCCCAGGAAAGTGCATTAATTAAATAATGCCCTCACAATTCTCCGGAGGCCATATGCTTTCTTAAAATGCTGTGGCAATAGAAAAATAATTCAATGACCACAGCACTGTAACCACCAGTGAATGGGAGAGAGTTGAGGGTGAAAAGTTACATTTGTCTCTGTGTGTGTATGAGTGAGTATGTGTGTGTATGTGTGTGTGTGTGTGGTGTGTGTGTGTGTGTGGTGTGTGTGTGTGTGGTGTGTGTGTGTGTGTGTGTGTCAGTGTCTGTGTGTGTGTGCAAGAGAATGTAATGAAAAATGTACAGTGGGTGTTGGGATGCCTCCATCTATGAGAGTATAAAAGAACTAGAATATAAAAGGTTGTTCTGTACTATGTAAAGATATGTAACATAGGAACTGTTTGAGTCCTACCT
>PYXC01000948.1:932500-970000 GCA_015244755.2 Tenualosa ilisha
GAAATAGCTTTGGCTCCCCCTTGGCCCCCCCAAGTAAAAAAGTCTGGCTCCGCCACTGGATAAGCAAACTGAAGAACAAAGAGATGACTGACTGACTGAAGTTGCTTTAAAGAATATTAAACAGATTAAAAATGCAAACACGCAAGGGCACTGAAAAATGATGTAAAAAGTTTCAGTAATTCAACTAAGAGAAAAAAAATGTTGTTTGGAATGAACAGAAACTCATGTCTGTCTAACAAAAACAACTTACCACAGACGTATAGAGCAACGCACAGAGTTGGCAGAATTCTACACAGTTTCAGTGGAACAACTTGAAAATCCACTTCAAGTTTTTAACTGTGCGCTGGAGTAGATTTTTTGTGTCACAGATTTAGCACAGAAAAAACACTGCTGGTATGACAATCATAACTGCCTCTGATAAAGGAGATAACAATGTTTTGGTCTGGTTTGCTATGACACAAAAATGTACACACAGTGTACTCACACACATACACACACACACATACACTCACACAGAACCCATTCCTCATAGTCATCGCAGCATTCCAATTTGAGCAGTAATGGGTTAAGTGGTGGCTGGCAAAACAACAAGGCTGCCCTAATATTGTTTATCTTGGACAAGCTAATTAAAATGTCACAATTCATTATACAAGCCGTGGCCTCACCTTGTCAGAGGGGAAATGGGAATATCAATCATATTCTCCCCAGGCCTCAACCGTCTCCTTCCAGTCATGCTGCTCCATCCTCTTGACTTCATAACACATCACACTCCTGTCAGCTAGAAATAGCCATTAAGACACCCCCCCCCCCCCCCCCACACACACACACACACACACACATATACACACACGTCATACACCATACACCCTTACCAACCCATGAGCTACCCAGGCACCACCACTACCACCACCACCTCACCCCCGCCCCCCCTCACCATTCTGTGGATGTCAAGCTCAATTCGGTCATGCACATTTAAGAAGACATCAGTGGAGTGTATACGCACAAGCTGTCTTCATCTTTGACCTTCACATATACCTCTTTAGGCTGAAGTGATCAGTGATTGGTCTGTCTGAGGACTCTATATATAACGCCATGCTGCTGAATGTGAAAAGGCTGTGGAGAATGCTTTTGAAACCTCTCTCTTGTTAAGGGGAGCCTTTTCAGGGTCCTGAGGCACCAGTGTCTTTCTCTCGAGAATCACTGCCAGGCCAACAAGTTTCCTTCAGTGAGAGCATATTTGAGAAATAAGAGAAACAAACAGGCATTGTCTCCCATCCTTGGCCTCCACTGTGGTTAACAACAAATGCTTTTGCAGTGACCCTTTTAGGATTAAATAGGCCTTACCGAGTTCACTTGATCATCAAACTAGTGTGTGAATGTCCATCTGGATGTATAGATGTACCACAGAAAGCTTCTCTTTATTCATCCATTTAATTTCTTATCCACTTGCACAGCATAAGATCTTAAATGCATGTCCTTGCATGCATCTACAAGTTCATCACAGTCTTTTTTTTCAAAAGTGATTCTGTGTGGGTTTAGGGCACACTTTGTGTGTGTGTGTGTGTGTGTGTGTGTGTGTGTGTGTGTGTGTGTGTGTGTGTGTGTGTGAGAGAGAGAGAGAGAGAGAGAGAGAGAGAGAGACAGAGAGGGGAGTACTAAAAAGGAGCCCATCTCTAGAAGTCCCACTGAGTTCTGCATCAGTTTCTATGGTAACAGTGCACATTGAAGAAAGGACCAAAGGATCTCTTTAGCCCCACTTACTCAATCAATGAGCAACTGCTAAATTTCAGTTGTACTTAAACAGTGTAGCCTATCTGATGCTTGGTAAAGAATGTTTTAATTGACAGCCTCAATTCTCAATGTTCTAGAATATTTTTTTTGTTTTGGAGGTAAAGATGGCCTTCAAATGTGTCACAGTTATCTGAAGTTAAAAACCAACAAGCAAAGTGCCGAAATAGAGCTCCATGCTGGTCATGTTTTTTTTTTTTTTTTTTTTTTTTCATAAAGACATATTTTTCATTCTTTCAGATGGGAAAAAGCTCTCAAGAATGGCAAATCCACCAAAGTTACCTAGGGCATGTCTCCTTTCTCATATGTGATGAGTCTGAATGGACAGTAGAGGCAATGTAGAGGCTAACACTGTTGAAGTGCTTCTGCTCAGTATTACATGTTGCTCCTATATATATATGTATGTATATATATATATATATATATATATATATATATACTCCATAACTACAAACTTTTTCAAGGATTATTTCACCTAGATTCTTCTGATTTCACTTCACTGCTTTATAATCCACACGTTTGACAAGCAAACTAAATGCTTTGTTCTGATACCTAGACTTCCTCCCATGTTACTAACCACCTCAGATTCAGCTGGACTGCAATACAGAGAGCAGTGCTTAGAGGCAGAGCGAGGCATCCATATCCAGGACTTCCTAGCTGTTCTCCCTGTCAGATCAAGCAGGGCGGACCTCTCTTCGGAAAGGGCAAAGCCCGAAATCACTCTCTTCCTCCAACATCCACAAATTTGGCGTGAGAGTGGAGTCAGTGGCTCAGACAGGTAGTCTGGTATCGCGGGCCGAGAAGTCCTGTTTGGGAGATAGCGAGTAATTTCATTTCATGTGTAAATATATGTTTGGTGTCAAGGGCATAGAGACAGAAGGCGAACTGACAGGCCTGACAGGCAATTACTGTAGCCTGTCTAGCGGGTAGGTTATGTGCATCAGGTGCTCTATGTGTGTGTGTCTGTGCGTGGGTGTGTGTGTGCGCACAAGACCGCTGTGCTGCTGAGCATAGCAGGAGCGTGAACACACACGATAGGTGAATATTGAAACACTTTCAAAATGAACTCATGCCCCCCCCCCCCACACACACACACACACGCACACACTTCTCAGACTGTCAATAAATTCATATTTTATATCAAATATTTGGAGTAGTTTTTAAACACTACATCCAAACATACTCTTATTAAAACTGTTTACAAACAATAAATAAAAATGTAGTGGGCCTTAAAAAACAAGTTTTGCTAAAGAAGGCGTAAATTTCAAGACAAATGAGTTTCAATTGGCACTACAAATGTGCTTAACTTCTGATATCAATAAATTAAAGCAGAGCCCTAAAATGACTACTAATAGCAATGCAAATACCACGCTGAAAGTAAAACTCACTTTAAAGTTTTATTCATATCTTGTGCATAGGCAGCTAATCTAACCCACCAGAGACTACGCTAAACTATCAGTATGAGCTTTGTTAAGATGCAATGGCTCTGCTTAAAACAATACCCCTTCACATGGCTTGTATTCACAATGCACCCTGAGCTTGAACTTTGGCGCTGGGCAATTCCATATTATGAATGTGACGGCATAAGAAAGCCTGATAACCTATTTCTTTATGTTACCCTCACAGCTGAATAAAGCAAATCCTCAAATTTGATATAATCATTCACATCACACAAATACCTGCTATTTTATTTGGTGCTGGACGGATGTGACAAAGTCGCAAGTCCACTCTCCATAATTTGCCATATCTCTCTTAATATCAGTCCCAGCATTAATTGTGTGCAAGCATAATAGAGATATGGCATGAAAATGCTCTCCCTTTACATGGTTCTCAGTTACATCTATAGTATCTAATTATTTCTACAATGTCTGTCTATCTACTTACTTACACGGGGAGCAGCTTTGCCTGTTAAGTTTGATCCATTACCCTAATGATTGTTCAACAGTTAAATGCGTGTAAAAAAGTTGATTCTATGACATGGCTCTCATAGAGTAGACTAAATCTGCTAATGCAATGTAATGTCTAACCATGGAGACACTTTATCTATTGGCACTTTATCGGCACCTCAAACAAAGCTACTTGGACTTTATAATGCAAACCACTGAGGCTCTGTAGAAGGAGCAAGAAGTAGGACGCATCCTCTTTTACAGTCAGAATTGTTTGTGAGCTCTGTACTTTATGAGACTCCACTGGGAACAAAGGTAGGTCTTAAAAAAACTGAATATTGTGGAAAAGTTCATTTCAGTAATTTAATGGAAAACATGAAACTCATACATTATATAGATTCATTCTGCAGTAAGTGAGACTTGCATTTCTAGCCATTATTTGTGTTTATTTTGATTAATATGGCTCACAGCTATGGTCATTAAACCAGGTATTGGTACTTTTGGCAGTGTGAGCATGAGCAAAGTATTGCTGTATAGATGAAATCAGCATCTCTATAAAGTTTGTCACTAGAAGGAAGCGTGAAGCGCTCTAAAAGTTGGAACAAAAAGTTTTAAAGATAAAGAACCTGGTATAATGACCATGTGATATTCTAATTTTATAAGACTTATAAGCTATAAGCCATAATCATCAAAATTAACACAAATAATGGCGTGAAGTATTTAACTTACTGTCTAATGAATCTATATAATGCATGGATTGTACATTACATTGTTGGTAGAATTGTGGAAGAAGAATAGAAGTTTTTAATTTTAAAAAGGGCAGATATAATTCGTAATGTAAGCATAATTCACATTCTGGTTCAAAAGTGAAGAGATGCTGCTGATATATTCATACTTATCTTCTGTAGTCTCCCACTCCTGTGGAAATTAAAAGCTGCTTTAAAAAAAAAATAATAATAAATAAAATCCATATACAACTGCAGAGGGTAAGAAAATGAGTGTATTTGCTGCGTTGGACATAACACACATTACACCGACTGCAAGAAACAGAGAAAAGCAAACAACCTTGAGGTAAAACTCGTAGCTGGTGCTGTTTTAACTGCATGCACAGCCAAGCCCTGTGGGAGGCCCATAGCAGACACAGACAGTTCGGGGAGCCACCACTCTCTTTCCCACCCTCTCTCCATCCCTCTTTCTCTCTTGTTCTCTCTCCCTCCCTCTCCTCTCTCTTCTTTACTCTCTTTCTCTCTCTCGCTCTCACTGGCTCCCAGCCTGAAGGTCCCACCTATCCAGGAAGCACCCTGGGGATGGCTGTGGTAAAGACGTGGGAGAGGAGAAGTTATTTGGTTCTGGGCTCTTCCATTAACTTGATTAATGATGCAATTACTGGGGGTAAACACTTGTGTGAGATAAGAGGACGCAAACATGGGCCCTAAGGATGAAAGGGTGGTTTTGCTGGTGGGCTTGGGGGTGTTTGGAATGAGGGGGAGGAGGGTTGGTTGCCAAGTGAAGTCAGAGAGCTGTGGTGGTGTTCAGCCTATATGTGGCTGTATGTGCTGCTTGCATGTGCTTCAGTATCCATGTCAGTGTGTGTGGATGTGTTTACAGTCTCTCTCTCTCTCTCTCTCTCTCTCTCTCTCTCTCTCTGTGTATGTGTGTGTGTGTGTGTGTGTGTGTGTGGCTCCATGTGTTTATACATATACGCTATATACAGTGGTGGTGGTCATATAATGTCCTCTGCAGGTTTAAACAGTTTGTTTTCTTCTCCAGAACAGAGTCTGTATAAGGTACTTCAGAGGTAAATCCAAAACCATGTCAGATCAGATCGCCCAGGGTCCTGTCCCCCTTTTGCTATCTTTTGTTGCGTTCAACTTCAGCTGGCCATGAACAGCACTGGTTTGAAGCAGTGCTTGGTCGTGACTTACTCTGGATCCTTGCAATGTACAAAAGACCAGAATGTCAGCACTGCAGGCACTTGCAGTGTGAAGCACAACTTGGGTCTCCTCTGTGGGCAGCAGACAGGTAGAGGGGGAAAAAAAGTCTACTCTCCCCATTGTGAAGGCTCTCCTCTACTTCCTCTGTTTGGCTTTTGATTTCTGTTCCACACACACTCCTTGGGCAAAAGCAGCACAGTCCAGCCCTGTACATGCCCAGGATCAAGCCAGTAACTAGTAGCCCCAGGGCCTAGGAGTTGAGTGCACTAGCAAATGAGCTAACATCCTTGGGTGCTAGCATGTCTCATAAGGCATTGGTAGGGATGTTTACTAACACACATATTGCACAGTTATTGACCAGCTCACTATTGTTACACTCAACGCTCTAAACCTCACTCCCAACTTGTGTTAATCAGCACAGTCCAACCCATTGCACACCTATCAACCAGCTTACCACCATTACACTAAGACTGGCATGACATTTTTGTTTTTCCTCTCCTCTCATCCAACTAAATTAATTTCTTACCTCCACCAAGGAAGTTGGCGGAGGTAAGTTGGTCTGCGCTCTCTGAGTGCTTTTCTGATTACTTTTATTACACACACAGTTTGCTATCTGTATGTGGTCTCCCATTTCCATACTTGCACCAGCCTTACAGCATGTTTTCTCCTATGTATGCTAGGTAGGGAAAGGATGTACTATATGTTTGTTGGGTAAGACTTTATATTAGCACACACAGATCCGCCATTAACAAGCTGCTTATTAACATGCAAATTAAAAACATACTATTAATTTGTTATTTGTCATTACATATCACTTATTAATACCATATGCTGCATGAGCTTATTCTACCCATAGTAGACTATTAACTAAGAAATTCGCCAGTATTACTTTCTAGTTACAACTTATTCATAGTAAGTAAGTTAGTTGTTGCATATGAATTATGATATTAATATGCATTGCTCAGTAAGGGGCTTATAAGGTCCTAGTACAACAGGAACAGGTATTCTCACGAACAATTATTCTCAATCAAAAAAATGTAATTAGGACTTATTTGGACAAGATTAAAACTTGTAGCTTTGGGTTTTGTTCCTATGAATAGACCATCTTTTCTCAGTATTACTGAAGGAGAATAACTGCTCCTGTTGTACTACCGTCTTATAAGCCCCACACTAACCAAAGCATATTAAAATCATAATTCATATACAACAACTAACTTACTATCTACGAATAAACAGTAATTTGGAGTTAATATTGGAAAAATTCTGCGTTAATGGTCTATTATGGGTAGAATAAAGTCATGCTTAATATAGTATTAATAAGTGATTTGTAGTGACTAACAAATGGCTAGTATGCTATTGATCTGCATGTTAATAAGCATTTTGTTAATGGTGGATCTGTGGGTGCTAATATAAAGTGTTACCGTTTGTTGATTTGGTCTAGGTGGTTTGGTTAGGTTTACCTTTGTTTGTCGTTTTGGCCTTTGCCCTCTTAAAACCTCTTCCTCTCTGAAGGTATTGTAGCTCAGTGGTGTTCTAAGTCACTTATACTGTACCAGATCGATTTCAGTACCCTGCTTAAGTGTTCACTTGGGGCATGGGAAACATGTAACTTTCTTGTTGTGTCTTAGCTGTTGAGAACAACTGAGAGACAGAGTCATTTTGCTGCAATATATTCTGTCTAGTTTGTGCTTTTGAATGTGGCCTTTGTGCCCATGCTCACTGAAACATTTGTCAGGAAGCCCAACAGATAGCATTCTGTCTGGGACAAAAAGTGATGTCAAGTAGTAACAAAAAAAATAAAAATAGAATATAAAAAAAAAACAGGAGGAATAAAAATTCCAAAAACATCTTTCTTTGATTATAATAGTAGCAACTTCAATACATCTCAAACTTTCCTCTGTCACAACAAAGCATTAACAATTCATGCTGTCATTTCCAGTGGTGTGTGTGTGTGTGAGTGTGTAGCTTAGCTCTCTTTCAACTGTCTTCCGACAAGAAAGACGAGAGCGCTCTCCTTGTCATCTCCCATAAAGCGAACCTCACATGTCCATTCAGTGCAGATTTAGCCTCTCATTCCTCACTCGGCGCCGACCAGGGAAAATGAAAACGCTTCCATTACGGCAGTTATTCATTCATGACAAAACCCATTCACACGACAGGGCCTCCTCGAATGCCTTCAACAGCACCGGAGCGTTTGAACAGCAGCCCGCCCCAACACTGCGAAGTTACTTTGCATCTTAAAGGCAGTTAAGGCAGAGAGAAGTTAACTCAGCTTGGGGAGAAAAAACAGTGGAACTGGATGTAGAAAGAGCATCAAAACACCTGTCTATATCATATCCTTAAATTCCTAAAGCCATGTATAGCAGTTTGAAAAACAAAACAAGTACTGATGTGCAATGAAGGCATTGAAATCTATTAACATGTAAAAGACTAAAATGGCTGGTAGCTCTAACACAACAGACTGTTGGCAAAGAAGAAGAGGAAATCGGAATGTGCGAAATATGTAAGTTCCCATCTGACAAATTGAAGAGAAGCGCCTCCATCCATCTTGAGTTCTTATTTTCTCTGAACGTGAGGGGGCGAGCCTCACACTGTGTGATCGCTTTAGAAAGAGTAGAGAGGGTGCAGGACCTCTTCACTTGGTTCCTGTGCCAGGAAATAAAACTGCATTTAAAACAAATAAAACTGCAACAGGCATCCAACACACCAAAATTAACCCATAACACCACACACACATGGTGGCCAAGACCTTAACATGCATATTGAAAACACACAGAAGAGATGAAGCAACTTTAAAGGAGAAATATGGTGTGATGCAATTCATAGCCCTGTTGTTTGAGGTTAGCAAATGCTGTCTGCAGGAAAAATAACATTAGAGTTTGATACAACATAGACAGAATAGCAACAGCAAACATTAACTGAATGGGGCATAGGAAGTTGAAAGTAAAAGTGAGTATCTGTGCCCCATTCAGTTAGTGTTAACTGCCAGTTCACTTTCCGGTCTATGTTGAATACATTTTTCTCATTCTTTTTCCTTGCCAACAGCCTTCTGTGACCTCGAACAACAGGGCTATGGATTGATTCACACCAGATTTCTCCTTTAATGTCTACAGAAATGGAGAGAAGGAGCATGTGGTGAAAGATAGGAATGACAAAGGTTAGGTGAAAGGAAAAAAAAACACTTATGTAATATATTATGATTGCTCAGAGCTGTATCCATTTTAGCAGCGTTATCAATCATACACTTTACATATCACTTATGTTGACACAAATCCCCCAAATGGAAACATTTAAAAGTGAAATCTAGCAGGATTTATGGTAGGCTTGTATTCCCCTGTAAAGGTTGTGCATATTTCTGACAAAAAGACAAGTCCCCAGTGACCTACCAGTTAACTTGGACTGGAAAAATGCTGACATATCCCTTTAAACTGTAAACTCAAAGCCTCCATCACAGTAACAAGTGTTGGAAATAGGGCTATATATTGTTTTCATTGATTTTGTCATGGCAACCTTGCAGTAGACCTCCGCCTCATAATTGAATTCTTGCGATGGGAACAATGGACTTCTGAGGATGGCTGTGAACTGTGGAGGCTTGAGGCTTAATTTATTTGTTCTGGCTTAGGAGGGAAGTTTGACTTCCTCCATCTCTGAAAGAAAGGAACAGGTCAGAGATGTATTGCGCTTACCAATCCAGAGCATACAATACATTACTGACAACAACTGTGCATTGCCACAAATAAATGCCACAAGGTGATCGATGGTAATAGCAATACCTGCAGTATTACAATGAAGATAGGACAGGTGGGGAGATGTGTTTGAGAGGCACGAGAATGTTCCAGCGCTCCAGCCGAATCAGTGATGCATGCGTATGAGAAATGAGGCGTCGCAGAGACAATCCTCCGCTACTGTTGGAGTTGTTTTTCAAACTCAATCTGTGATTTGGAAGCTGTGTTTTTTCTACATCAAAGCTCAGCACATATCTTGCAGGGGTGAAAATTAATAATAATTTCGAAGCATAAAAGTACTTCTTTTTGCCTCCTTAGGCTACATGTAAAAAGTAGGCCCTGTTGTCGTTAGAGACAGGGTGACTAACAGAATTGTAATGAAGCTCTTTTATTTTTTTCTGAAGTCGTGCTGTCATCAGTAAACACAAGTCTTTTTCTGTTTCTGGAGGGCAATGAATTCATATTCATCCCAACTTGGTTAGACAATTTTCATGCAAAGCCTGTACACAGGTAAATCCTTGTGCTTAAATGATGCGAAGTAATTAGAATTAAGTCGGCTGCCAGACTTGCTGCTGCGCAATTATGATGTTTAGTCAGATATTCAGTTGACAACTCAATTATGTTTCCATGTGATCAAACTCACCATCTGAATCTATAATCATGCATAGGATGGAGAATGCGATGGCCCAGGTAATCTAGTGTTTCCTGCTTAGGCATGGGGCAAGCTGTAGATCTGACTATAGACTTGGGTGGTTCATGATGTAAGCATGTGTATGATGTATGATGCAAATATCAACAACAACAACATTCATTATTATTATTATTATTATTATTATTATTATTGTAGTAATAATAATCATAATCATAATTATAATGCCATTGAGAGCACATTTTCTCAAAATAGAGTAAAATGGATGACCTAACAATGGTACATCCCAGGTTGTACCCATCATTCCTCTGGTCAGTGTTCTAAATGCGTCAGGCAAAACACAGTCAAGTACTCACTTGCCCAGAGGTCTAGCTCATTAATTTATACTTTTGCTCTTATTTTTTGTACTTTTCCTCTAGTCGAACTGTATCATTAGCTATGCTTTGAACTCCCATGTGAACTTGGACCAGGGAGCTAGAATATTCCAGAAAATGAGGCCTGAGTGCTGTTGTACGTGCACAAGGCCCATCTATATTCATTCAAAGTGCTCCAGCCCTCTTGCATTTATGTACTGGTGCTATGGTGATACAATTGAGACAACAAAAGGAAACAGAAATAAACACAAGAACTTCACAATATCCTGGCCTTGTCTAGATTGTGGCATTCATTTGTAGCTTAGCTCACTGTAGTCCTTTAAGAGAAAGTAATCATTTTTTATTTATTTTATTCCACTTTCACCTCAGATCACCCCATGTTCTTCATGAGTTTTAGCCCACTAAGACTAAGCAAGGCTGTTTACGAATATCATCTCACAGTTGGTTTCAGCCATTTCAAACCTACTCAGAAGTATCACATTTCAAGTCCTTGTGAGCACAAGTGCTGTATATGTAATCATAAATATTTTAGAGATGGATAAATAAAAAATATCGCCAGCATCACTGTGGTCGGTGGAAGCCGAGGGATAATTAATGATTGCTGATGTGCTTTTGAAGGGTTGCTGAATTATTTACCATTTTATAAGGGATACAGTAAAGCATACAAAAAGAGCTGGATCAACCTGAGTTTGCTGAAGCACAGAAAGGAACTTCTCAAGGCCCTCTTGTTTATATCATCAGGAACTGAATGGGAACACTCAAATGTACACAATACGACAGTAACTAAAAAAAAAAGCGGTGACAGACAGGTAGACGGGGTTTACTTTCAAAAAGCAAAAGCTTAATAAATACTGGGAACAGAACTGACACAGACAGTCAGAGGGGGGAAAACCATTGGGTAAGAACAAGAGACAGACATCAATACAAGCAATGAACAGACCAATTAACAGAATCATGTGAGGGCAAACTGACAACTAAAATAAACTGGAAACTAAAGGCAGAAAGTAGAATGAAACAAGACCAGAGCAGGAACAACAAGAACTACAACAAACAAGTAAACACAATTAAGGCACATGAAGAGCAAAAACAAATTAAAAAGCATGTTATGAGACAAATAAAAAAAACATAACAAAACGGCCAGCAGACAAAGGCACTCCAGAACATAATTAACTAGCGATCTTCATGCTATCTACTTTTGTCAACTGTCTGTATATTCATCAGGCTTTGAATCTTATGAGTTTTGTTGAATTTGTCACTGTGAATATGAGATTAACATAAGCCAACACTGATCCAGACAAGGCGGTAACGTTTTCACAGCAATAGCCAACAGACAACTGTTAAGAACAATTTAAACATACATTTATAATAATGAAATACATTTCTCCTACTGCTACAAACTGTAACTTGTCTTCAACAATATCAATCTCCTAGAAATAATTAACAACTTTTTGTGCCGATGATTTGAACACGATGTTCATGAACAACTGAACACTCACCGTCATGTGTTGAGGGTCCAATTAAATGATTGTTAACTGATTGCTATTTAGATGTTCAAATGTTTGAAGTTTTGCCCTCAGGTTGTGCCACAATCGCTGGCATTGTTTATTTGAAACAGTGTTCTGTACAGCACTGCCACCACCTTGTCCAGGTCAATGTGAAGGCAAAAGAATAAAAAAGACTGCCCAAACACATTACACAGTTGCAATGAGGATGACTCCATTGGAAAACCTAAATGAGAATCAGATGTTGTTATTTTATCATTTTGGGGTGCCCCAGAGTATGGCTTATTGAAATACATAGAGGCTGACCTCTTCAAATGCAATCCCTTCCCATTTATGAGAATATGCATATTTCTCTCACCACCACACTCTTCCTTTCAAAAGCTGGTTTGAAAGGTCAATGTCTTCTGATGATCGTGGTTTTCAAATCTATGAAAGTTCAGTGGAAGCGCTCTCAGTTTAAGTAGTGCCTAATTTACAGCACTCTCAGTTTAAGGAGTGCTTCTTTTTCCTTTTTTTTCCTTCCGACTTTCACTGTAAGGCCATTCGATATCTTCTGAGAACCATCTGTTTGGTTCATAACCACTGGTCTGTTTTGCTTGATTTTTTCCAGTCAAAAGTTGTGACTAAAAGCTACTTGTTTCCACAAAGCCACTTGTTTCCACGGGGAAGTGGACCAACATTTTTAAAATAGTTTGGGTTTGTCAGTCTAGACAGCTTTACACACACACACACACACACACACACACACACACACACACAGTCTACACAAAGAAAGCTTTAAAACATTTTATATGGGACACTGAGGACAAACTGTTGTTTTTACAGAAACAGAGAATCTTTGCTCTTAGGTAGAGAGGAGTTTGCCATTGCTTTATAATCGGCCCTTTCTGCCTCAGCTTTTCTTTTGCCTTTTTCATGCCTCTCTTCATCCTTTCTATTTGTTTTTTTCACGACAATTTATTAGTTGAAATAGAGATGTCGAGAAAAGAGTACATGTGTTTATCAAGCACATGGTCAGGGTTTCCAGGTATTCCTTTTGTCAAGACCTCTCTCTCTCTCTCTCTCTCTCTCTCTCATGCACTCACATGCCCTTGCACAGCATTGTTTAGAGGGAGAGGAGAGAGATTCAGTAGAAACCAACCGGACAGCCTTGCAAGCCTTGCATCTCATAAGTCCCTTCTGGACTTGGATCATTCACTCTTTTCATGAAACATTTAACATGACGCTGACTGCCGAGCGAGCCTGGGTGGGCTCTCGGCTGCCTCCTGCTTCAGCTCGATGACTACAGAGACCCAAAAAACCCTGCGGATCTGAGATGTAGGCTTGACAGCACAGGGATGACACAATATTGTTTTCCTAGACGTTCAAAGACAAAGGGTGAAAGGGTCGACATTATGATAACGATGGGGGAAGAGTACGGTGAGACAGGTTTGTTTTGATGAAGTTTACTCAATGCTCAGTCATTCTCAATCAAAAATACATAATTAGGACTTGTTTGGACGCTATTAGCTACTTGTAGCTTTGGGTTTTTTTTCTTATGAGCAGACCATCTTTTCTAAATATTACTGAAGGATAATAACTGTTCCTATTGTACTACTGCCTTATAAGCCCCATACTAACCAAAGCATATGAAGTTTATAATTCATAGACAACAACTAGCTTACTTACTATGAATAAGCAGTAATTAGGAGTTTATATTGGATACATTCTTTGTTAATGGTCTATGTGCAGAATAACAAATGGCTAGTATGTTACTGATTTGAATGTTAATAAGCTGCTAGTTAATGGTGAATATGTGTACCCTAATCTAAAGTGTTACAATGACTTTCTATACAATCTCATGACTGTACTTATAAGGTATTATAATGTTATCCTATAAGCCTTTACAACTTGAAGTGTCGCAAAGCATTATAAAGCTTCAATTTTTTAATTGTGCTTTTATATGCCCAATTGCTCATGCCAAATAATGAACACATAATTAATCATGATCAATAAGGCGCAATTACAGACAAATTATGTTATCCCTTACATAAAACCTTTTGAGTACAGTCATGAGAATAATGAGTATGAGTATAAACAATTATGAACACAATGTCATTAGTTATACGGCTTTTTGAATGCATTATAACCCTCTATGAATGCATTTATAATGCTTTATGAATACTGGGTTGATAGAGAGTTACCAACCATGTATTATCATTTTACTTATGGGCTTTAGTTACAGGATGTCATTGATAACATCACAAATGATAATGTAATGCATACAATACATTGTTTTGTTTCTGGTGCGCCTTCGGCTTGAATATTGCTTTGTTAACACAACTCTGATTATCCAATGGACGCTAAAGTTACGGAAAGTATTACCATGGTGATATGGCAAATGACTGTCTGGCTTCACATACTATTCATTGTCTCTTTTAAATAAACATGTAAACTAATATATTCTAATATTCTGGTTAATAAATAAAAATCTGGTTACACCACAGAATTACACATACGCTTAGAACTGTGTATAGATACTTCATGATTTTAAAAGTATTGCCAATATTTCACCATTTCAGTGGACAGTGTCCTAAATTAAGTAAGTCTCGTTAAATATGGATTGGCCACATTTGCTGACAGGCTGCTCTTAATAAAGGCTATGGAACCCAGTGGTTCTCTGGAGACCCAATTAGGGGTATTTATCAGTTCCACAGTGCCTCTTATTTAATTATGAGGAAGTGCCATGCAGGGTGCCTCTCCGCTTGCTTTTTTTTTTTTTTTCCCTTTATTATTGCAGGCACAGCAGGGGTCCATCGCTGAGCCATGCACATTCATTACTGCCATTTCGGTTCAGTGATCACCTCCACCAATGATGATGATTGTGGGTAAGGTGATGATGAAGATGAGTTTGATGGGGAGGAGGGTGTAACACACATACACATGCTCTCTCTCCCTCTCTTTCTCTTTCTCTCTCTTTTACACACACACACACACACACACACACACACACGTGCACACGCACGCACACACACACCACACACACACACACACACACACACACACACACACACAGCATGTGAGGATGGAAATGACATGTTTACCAGTCATCCCAGCTTGCCTTAATGGGAAGATGAGTCAGTCTTACTGCTTGGGAAAGAGACAGAGAGAGTATACAGTGTGTGTGTGTGTGTGTGTGTGTGTGTGTGTGTGTGTGTGTGTGTGTGTGTGTGTGTGTGTGTGTGTGTGTGTGTGTCTGTGTGTGTGTATGGAGAGAATATTCCAGAAAGATAAAGGATTAGACTGGTTGTTTGAATACCCTCAGCATCCAGCCCTCCCTTTCCCCTACAGCTTCATACATGATGACTTATCTCCCTCTCTGGACTAGTTCAACATTTAGTTGTCAGATTAAAAAAAACATAATAATCAAACAAATCCTCTTGACCTTTAGCCAGGCAATTCCTGCCATAGTACCTCCACTCAATATAGTATTTCACTATAGTACTACTAAGGGTGCTCTTCTAAAGCTTTGGTTTCTCCAACTAAATTTTCTAGTCACCAATCAGCAAACCAGAAGGCAGAACCAGTTGGTTGAAAACAAGTGCCTAGCAAAGTGAAAGAGCCTGGTCCACCAGGCTACTTGACCTTTGACCTCCTTTGACCTTCACCAAGGAAGCAAACATCCTTGGGAATGATAGACTGTCACAGCTACGCCACCCTCGTCCCAGGGCACACATAGATTGTGTGTATCTATATTGTCAGGATTAAAGGAGAGGAAAGAAAGTTTTCCATTATGGTGCTGGGCCTTTTTTCCATGTGCAGGACTGTGTGAGAAAAACACAGAGCAGGTTCAACAGCACCATCTGCTGAAAATGCAGCATGCACTTTGTGTCTCCCTCTCCCACTCTCTTGTTTTGTGCACACATGTATTATTCAAACCTCTTTATTATGTCTCTTTATCTTTGCTTATCCTCTTGACTTTTTGTAACATAAAAAAACAAGAAGAAAAAAAAAACAAAAGTTGATCAGACACAACGTCAAGGTAGATAGAGTTTACTATGCTAATTAAACACTATTTAAAATGTAGAGTTGCTATTATTGGCTGCATTGATGCATTCTCTGATAACTTGCAAAAGTGTCTATGTGGCTGTGTGGAAAGTTTATAATTTTATTTTATTTTTCAGCTTTATTTTATTTATTTATTTATTTTTTTAGTTGCGTTTGGCACAGAAGTATTGTGATAGGAAATTGCACACACTTGTATGAAGCCACACTGCTCTCTCCAGGACAACAGAGTCATCAGGAACAACACAGACACCACAGGGTTGTCATGGCTCCTCAAGAATATACTACTCTCCTGTCTGTCAGAGAAGATACACTGCTGAGATGGAGACATGCGATAAAGGGCATCTGTGCTCAGCTACAGGGCCATTCATTATTGCTGAACACACACACACACACACACACACACACACACACACACACACAAATATAGATGCACAGACCAGCATTTCACAGCATGACAGCAGCTGTGTGTTCACTATCTGATAACAAAATAACACGACATGAAACATCATGGTAAACATCACAGAGAACAAAATGGTGCCTCCCAGCAGAATTTGAAGTTCAGAATTAGCTCCATGTCTTGGAATTGAAAATCCTGCATCATTAAACATGTTAATCCTTTCTAATCCCACAGAATTAGCAGATTTCAGAAAATCTACCCAAGTTTCTTTTCTCCAATTACACCCACCTGTCATGACTGGGTTGTTTTGTGCAACAACCCCCCCCCCCCCCACACACACACACACCCCCACCCCCACCCCCTCCCCCTGCACCCCTCTACTCCCTAAATTCGAGTGATGTGTCTTAAATTGGGATAAATTGTTTGAGGAATGGGTTCTGCGTTGGTGGCTTTCACCGCAGTGCACCAATGCTGGTACTGAAGAAAGTGAAAGTAAAAGGGCTGATGGTGTGTGAGTTAAATGCCAGGCTTGGACAGAATTAAGAAAGAGGATAGAATTAAGAAAACAAAAATAACATGCAAAATGTGTGCGATGGGGTGGAGAGGAGGACTATAAAATGTCAGATAGAGCCATCATGAAACACACAAACACGTGTAAGCACACACACACACACACACACACACACACACACACACAGAAGATGGACACACACACACAAACAAAAAAAAAAAGTGGTTTCGCCCACCACTATTAAGCAGTGGCACCCTTCAAAGTGCTCTGACCGACTAGTGATTAACACAAATGAGCAATTAAACAGCTGGTGACAACAAAGGCCTGTATTTAGAATAAAGGGTTATGGTGGTTAAATGAGGCTGGCACACGGCTTTAAACAAACAATCAACTACAACAAAAAAAAAGAGCCCTAACAAGACCTCTTCTTACCTCAAAGCAAACCAGTGAAAGAGGCATATCAATACATTTCTGCATTAAAAATAACTAACCTATCGGAATGTAGTACTATGTGTTTAAATGATGTCTGAATGGTATGCATTAACTGTCTTTTCCTCAACAATTGCTACCTTTTTGACAGTTTGTTGCTTTGAGTGCTCAAAGTCTGTGGTGAGACACTGTTAACCTGGCCGTCAATAGAGCACTTTCTGCTTCATTCTCCTCTCCAAAGAAGCATTTGAAACACAGTTTGACAGCTGACAGAATGGGTCCAGTATTTTACAAAGCAGGTGAAACAGACCCACACTGAGTACTTAGCACTGTAGGTGCTGGGGAGTGAAAGCACTGCCAATAGCCTTCAGATATGTGCCGAAGCACTGAGTGCTAGGTGGCACAAGAGAATGCCAAAAATAATCGCCTGGCAACAGGCAAGAGGAATACAAACAACAGTGCCAGTTTGTCACTTAACTGAAGTGCCAGGGCTACTGCTTTAGAAACAATTTGGAGTCCGCCAATGAAGGCTATCCATCAAAAATGTGATTGACTGCCTCTTGTCTTTCTGTTTCTGAGAACTTCATTCATTCCACCACGTCTGGTGTTGCGAGATTTCAAACAGGCCCTATAAGAAAGGCCACTCATGTCTTGATTATGCATTATTTATTTTTGTTTCACTTGTCAATTGTTCAAGCAATTCCTACTCATCCATAAGTTGTCTATACATTTTGTAATATATATATATATATAGATATATATAGCATAACATATATATATATATATATATATATATATATATGCATATCTGTATATATATCTGTTATGCTTTGTCTTTCAAAATATTTACTGAATATCTGTCATCTAGTTGTGTACATGATTATTATCGGTCACCTGCTTTGCGTCATGGCGCTTTTATTTCCTTGAACGTGTCTTTTGTTCTGATAAATGAAAGCTGTGTTCAGATGTTATTTATAAGCTTATTATAACACTGTTGTGTCATTATTTGTCAAGTCAAGTCAAAGTAAAAACTGAAGACCTATCACCCCTATTTTGACACCCATCCCCTTACCAGCTCCACTTCCTCTGTCCTGCTTGCACGTAACAGAAAATGGACGTGTCTTTTTTTTTTCACAACACATCTCTTCCATGACGTAATGCTAACCATGCCCCACTGACACTAATGCACGGCACACTGGCACGCCCAGCAGCAGCAGCCTGCTAACTTTGCAATCGCAACACCAACTATTTCACCTGTTGGCACTGCCACTACACTGCTGCAACACTGCCTATTTAACCTGACGCACTATGAGTGCCATGCCAGCCAATAGCAATTGCTCGACAGATCAAAAGCCAGGGTTCCAAGAGACGTTTCTCTGCTGGTCATCCCCAAATTTAGAGTAGCATTAGCGGTCATGAACACTCTTATTATTCAGTGAAGAAAATGATCTCACATCACAAGGTATCTGACTCTGTGGCAAATAATTGCTCCCATCAGAAGTAACAAAATGCCATGCACGCGTACTAATCTCTTTCAACACACGTACAAGCACACAAAATCTATGTGATGGTAGTAAGGAATGTAAAAGCGGGTCAGTATTTGAGTTTAGAATCTGATGAGAGTTGAAAAAGAATATTGATTGAATATTGAATATTGATGTACTTGCATAGTCCTCGTGAAATTACTTTCATTTAACCCATCTATGGGACTTTATAATATTAATATTAGAATATTAATAAAATATAGTTCTCATGACAATTAGAAATTTCATTATTCCTCACTATGTGGCTCCTTCCCTCTCAGGTCCTCACTTTGTCATCACCCTAACTGCTACTTACTGATACTTTTCATTCTGCAACCACCATATCTTCTTCGCAGCTGCACTCACTACCCACATAAACAGACATCGGCTCCTTTTATCAAAAGGTGGCATTCTTGATTTTCAACTGGAGGACTGATTTTAAAGAGTAAGCTACTTCATTGAAAACACTTTAGCGTCATTTCTAAATTACGAAACCCTATAGAGTTTTCATATCTATTTTCAAATTCAGTTTTATGAGTGCTGTTCAACTGTAGGCTACATAATAACAACGAGGTGAGGCTTACTATCTAGGTGCGAGCATAACGGCATTATTTCATTAATATTAATTACATTATCTAGCTATTTACCAACTATTAACTAGGGTTTGCTTGTTAGTGTCAGCGAAATTGCAAAAAATGTGCCTGTGGCTTCTCAGACTCTTAACTCTTGCTTTGACAACTGCTACCAAAGCAGTGTCATCATAATGGGAAGGGCGTGGCTGGACAACGTCATGGCAGAAATGTGCATACAAAGGCAAAATGGCCAGACTGGAACAGAAATTGCTGCAAGGGCTGTGGACATGTCAGTGATTCAGTGGTTAAATGGCTGTTAAATTGACTGAAATGGTGAAGACTATAAAAAACAAAACCATTTAAGGTGAAGTTTTATTTCTGTTTTAGGCTGCTTGTTTATAGATTTGGGGTTTGAGCTTGTGGATTTAAGAAAAGTTAGCTGTGTTAATTAGCATTATCTCGACATCATCTTGTGAACTATCAATATTTACTTTTATCTAATACTTTTTGCAATATTGATGTCAAAATGGTTATATGTGTTTGATTCATCATTGTCTTATCATGTTTCAGATTCAGTTCAAGATCCAATGTCAGTTGATGCATTATTATTTTTGGACTAGCTATTACACTGTAATAAATTTGACACAGGCAAAAATGTATGCCCTGATTCTATGAAAGTGCATAGGTAATTACTGGGTAATTACTGGAAATTAATATTGGACCTTACCATTTTATTACTTCATTTTAAGTCTTACCATCAAATCTCACCGTAACAACAAAGTAATTCCTTGTTATTACATGTGTTATTACCCAATAAAAGGACACCTAAGAACCATAGTACAATGGTTGAACGAGCAAGCAACAGTGAAATCAGTGGTTTAAAAAGCTCACCACTGTCATTAACCAAAGAAAATAGTACAGCACATAGTAAGCAAACAGGTAAGCTTCTTTTAAAACTGAACCGCATGTTTCCTTCGTCTTCACACATGAGTTGTAACAGGGCAAAAGTGTGATAACAACCTTCAAGGTGTCCCGATATGGGGAAATATTGAACTTCAAGGTGTCCCGATATAGGGAAATAATGGATTTCAAGATGTCCCAATATAGGGAAATAATGGACTTGGATGAGGCAACTTAGAGGAGTTCTCTGCCCCTGCCTCGTCCATTATTTCCCTGTTCACCCTATTCTCCATTGTTATAAGGGGTACGCTGTGCTTGTTTATTTTGTGTTCAAACTTTGATATCTGATAAAGCTTCTTAAAACTGTTGATATTGGGCGACAATACCATCACTTGTTGTCTGTGCCTTTTTCCTTTTTGTGGGGAATCGTGTTCATACTACTATTTTGGGTGTTTGGGTTTTGAGTGTCATTATTTGGGGTGAACCTTTAGACATATAAAATGCTAATTCAGAAAATAGAAATATAGCACATTTGTGAACCAACTAGGTATAATACAATGCCTTGTGACACTTGTTTATAATTTCAATAATTAGGCTTTATGAAGGCATTATAATGCTTTATGAATGTGTTCATAATGCCTTATGAATACTGGGTTCATAGAAAGTCTTACTGATTGCAGTAACAAATGGCATTACTGATAAAAGTTCAGTCACAGACAGGCCCCTAAAGGATCCCAGAGCTTTTGTTCCCTGCTTCAGATAGAATTCTGAATGGCAGTTCAATTTAGTTGTCTCTAGTTTAGTGTGGAAAATGAACAAAATGCAATGTTGACAATAATAATGCACTGAATGTGTCCAAAACAGGCCTATATAGTCTATATTTTCCTATTTGGAAATGGGATAGTATTCTACTTTATGTCTTTATTATGAGTATGTAGGCTACGTGAGTGGTTTTACCAGGCAGACTTACAAATAGCACATGCTCCACTTGCTCCACTTAAGACGACTCTATCAGCAGTGCAGCTGCACTGCCTATTCACATGCGAGCCAGCATTACAACTTCCCACCACCCACATCCATTGTTCCGCTCGTGTCACCAGCAAGCCTGGGCCCTTCAAACCCCCCCCAGTCCTGCCTGAGCCCCGGATCTTCATCTGGGAGCTCTGCGATGTGTCTGCCATGTAATTCCACGCTCGTCTCCCTTACGCTTTAGGGATTCAGGGAGAGGAGAGGAGAGAGGGGTTGGAGAGGAGAGGGGTTGGGCTGGGGCTGTGGTGAGAGCAGGGAGCTGTTGTGGTTGAAGGGGATGGGGGAGTATGGGGGTTGTGGGGGATGATGGGTGGGTGGGAAAGTGGTGGTGGTGTGCGCGTGTGTGTGTGTGTGTGAGGAGGTCTGGGGGGGATGGTGGTTGTGAGCCTTGACAGGAAATCCTGCATCAGTTCCGCACAGATAAGCCTGGCCCTTCACGCCGGAGCGTGGCCAATGTCACACAGGAGGCAAAGTAATTCTTTCTAATAGCAAGACAACCCCAGGACCCGTTGGCTGTAATGACTACACAGCGCGTGCCAGGGGCGAGCAGTCGTGACCAGCTTGCCAAAAAGGGCTGGAAATGTGTATGTGTGTGTGTGTGTGTGTATGTGTGTGTGCGTGTGTGTGTGTGTGTGTGTGTGTGTGTGTGTGTTTTGGGGGGCACTAGCAAAACAGAGCCGCATCCACATCCTTGCCACACAGTCAGACACTACGTTCTCTCTGTTCTGTTGCTTTGCCTATCTGTGTGTGCTGCCTTTGTGCTTCTGAGTGTCTCAGCTGTGCCTTTGTGTGTGTGTGTGTGTTTGTGTGTGTGTGTGTGTGTGTGTAAAGGGTAGGAGGGGTTATTAGGATGGAGTCATGGAGATGTGTGTATACTTGTGAAGAAGCTCTGCCATTGTGCTCACGTCAATTTCAGTTGGTGGTATGATTGCTAGGTGAGGTCTGTCATCTGGCAATTGTAATCCTTTACAGAGACAAACCTGAGATCCAAGAAGCAGTGCTAGGATACTAAGGCAGAGCTTGTTTATAACCTAGTGATAGTTTTGCCACACTGTAGCCTGCGCATTCAAAAATGTTAATGAATTACTCATTCAAAATCATTCAAAATTGTTTATCAGGTTTTAAAATATGTCTTCCTTAAAGGTTTCTCTATTGGAAACCAGTTGAAACTGAGGTCTGGCACAGGTTAAGACAGACAAATACATGCATATCCGTAATCAAAACTATCTCCATCCATACTATCATCATTTTAAGTCAGAATACACTGTATCAGTGTGTATGGAAAGGTTATATGGATATGGATGAAATTATACAGATTTACATGTACCCAATTTAGTGTGTACAGGGCCTGGAGCTGAAGATACCCATCCATTTGCACATAACCCATGTACAATGTCCTATTGCACCAAAAGCTCATCCTGCTTGACTTTGTTTGCATGCCACCTTGATACTTTGACAACATATATGTGTTTTTGATATTGGACACTCTGTATTTTTAGGTAATTTTGGATTATGTTAACAAAGTAGTTTAGTAGTTTATTGCTGGAGAAATGCTATTTTTTGTTAATGTCTCAGATAAGGCAGAGATTTATGCTCTCTCATTATAATCAACTTCTGTGTGTGTATGTGTGTCTGTGGTGTGATGCTGTTTGTGTTTGTGTGTGTGTGTGTGTGTGTGTGTGTGTGTGTGTGTGTGTGTGTGTGTGTGTGTGTGTGTTTGTAGTGACTGCTGTCTGTTACTTGGCTGTTAACTGGAAGCTGTCACAGAGGATCAAAGAGGTTAATCGCCCATGTGTCCCACTGACTGCAACGCATGATGGCAGCACTACAAAGAACTCAAATCATGCAGCAAATAGCAGTTGTATCCAATGAACGTCAGCTCATAACCTGCCTTCAAAGGGCCTGCAGATCAAATGGCCGATAAACTGTGCCACACAAACAAACAATGTCTCTATCCAGTCACTGTGCCAAAGTAAATTGAGCCTGGAAAACACTGTTGTTCCACTTGGTTTAGATTTCTGAGTACCATATGATCTCATGGACCGACACTGCTTATATCAAATAAAAAACAATCAAATGCAGGATACTTATTTATTTGACCTAATTTCATTTTAAGCATTCTCTTCAAGTGTTTACTAGATTAATCCCTACTGCTATACAATGACTCATCTGCAGGAATAAGAAATCTCAGCTTGGATATGTTTTGTACAATTGTATAGTTAAATCCTCACTAATTTTACAGAGTAATTTTACAAAGCCTTTGTGAGGAGTTTCTAATATGCACCCCCACCCCCACCCTCTGACCCATAGACCACCAAGTAAATTAAAGAAATTTTTAAAAAAAGCTGTTAACACCTTATTTTTTTCACAAGGTGTTTTGAGACACAAGACATTTCACACTGTGACATCACCAGTGCCTTTACTCCGCTTCTCTTGTTCTCTAGACGGTTCTCCAATTACCGCTAAATTCAGCAGAGCTGGCGACATGCACTCTCTCACACTACGTTTCCCAGCATGCTTCACGCTTCCACTTGGACTCCTGTGTGTCTGTTATTATCTGCTTGATACAATTTGAGTTGGACAGAGGCCGATCAATATTTGATGTTGTAAAAGCCTTAATTGTGTTTATTATCACAAGGGTGGAAACAGATGTACTTTTCCAAAGCAGAACTGCAAGGTGGCAAGTCCTAATAGACTGCAAGGCCCAATGAGACACACATGTGTGAGTGTACTTAGGAGTGCACAGACAACCATATCACACAGACTGAACCAATCTACTTACGGTTTATACTATAGCTACAGCCAGTAGATGTTTACAGCTCTACAAGAACAGTTTACGAACCTGTAAAGGTTGGAATCTGTAAACTGGCCTATATCATACATTGTTTCTCATATATTTCATTTGTGGGCTACACAGCATAATTCACACTGTTTTATTTTATGTTTGATGTCAAAGATTTTTTTTTTTTTAAATCCACATAACATGACATTGTTTGTTTTTAACACCCCATGAGTAAAATTCTCTCTCCAAATATCAACTTGGAAAACCTGCAAGGCTGAGGCTTTTATTCCAATTACTGTGCTCTGTGTAATATCAGAGGGCTCGGAATCCAGAGTAGAGTGGGACACGATATAGAGGAATTATGGTAATGCAGGCGTCTCAGTGAGGAATTCACAGCCTCAAGCTAGAAATGACTCTGCGACAAAATAATTAAAATCTGTGTCTAATTTAAATACTCACCCTGGTTCTCCAGAGTATCTGAAGAAGCCGGGAGCCTAGAAAACACCATGTCCATAGGTTTTGCAAGCATAGTACCTAAGGGCATCCCTGATTATGTGTGACAAATTTGTCGAGAAGTTGAACAATTTTTCCAACAAAGGCACTTTGTTCTTGAGCATCACCGCTTTTCTCAGAATTCTGTCATTCATGCCTTTCATCATTTCTATGCTGCAGTTTCATAATTGTTACTTTTCCTACCTTATTGTGGTACTTATGTAAATTCGAAAAAGCCAATTCGGAAAGCCTGGGACTTTGTTTAATTAAGAAATCACAAATGTGACACAATATGAAGACATTCTTTTGTCTCCGATCTTTATGCCTAGTAAATATTCAAACCGCCTGCTATTGTAAATTGATGAGGGAATGTATTTGATTGGAAAGTAATGAGAGCTATAACAAGATCTATGCAAAAATACCATGTTTTTTAAAGACATATATGACCTTCAGGCGATGCTGACTCATAGTAGGCACATTAGTCTTGTCTTCCCTCACTTGTCTTGGCCAGGCCATATTCGCTCACACATCCGAATCCTTTCATGGATTTTATGCGGTGTAGCCCAGGTGCTAGGCAGACATGAAGCACTTATAGACATGCTGTCATCCATATTGTCCTTCTTGTGAACCAACCTAGGCTTCTATCTCCACGTGTTGCTTTTAGTCTTGCATCTGCCTCTTCTTTCAAAACCAGGGCCACTCGGTGCTTAAAAACTGCCTTCTTTCCACCTCCAGCAACTTCTTTCCACTTACAGCAAACAATTGCTGTAGAGCAATAGCTCACTTCCCGAGTACATGATGAATCACATGTATCGGTGTGTGTGTGTGTGTGTGTGTGTGTGTTACAGCATGAATGCATGTGTGTGTGTGTATTGCAGCATGAATGTATGGGTTAAAAGTATGGCTGTGCTCTTAGCCTGTAGTGATTTTTAGCCCAGTAGATTTGTAACCTACTTTGTCATACCAACTGGTAAGTTCATGTTACAGGGCCTAATAATGATTAATTATAAATAGAAATGGACATGCAGCTACCGTAAACTGATCAAAAGAATGGAACAGTCCATAACCAATCTTATATGATATGCCAGGATTTATTCAAGGATGCCAGGATTTCTTCTTTGATCAATATAGTACAGCTGATCAAATGTGCAAACAACGATGAAGAAAAATATTTATGCTTGGCCAAAAAATGTAATTGCTATGTACAAACAAATCAATTAAAATGCACATGAAACGAGTGAGTGAGCCAGTATGGCTTCGACTTTGAGTCGAGTCACAATCATTGAGAATCAGACAAACAGTTTTCCAAACCTATCATGGTAGATTCATGGAAAATTCCAGTAAGGCCTTGGAAAAGAATCTTTGCTTCCTTCTCTTCTCTTTCCTCTCTTCTCTTCTTCCTCTCTCTCTCAGCTCTCTCATCAGCCTAGCCTGGCATACACTGTCTTTCTATTATTTAAGGTGGAAAAAAAAAACGATGCTTTATGGTGTGAAAAACTAATTAGAGCTGGTTTGTATGGAGCTGTTTGAGCCCCTGATTTACACTGAGCTTGGAGACGAGTGGTTTGTTCCTTCCTGGGATAATCGCCTGCCTGCTCTTCTGCCAATAGCACCTGAATGCTAAAGAAGCTAATAGTTTTGTTGCGGTACATTTATGATATGACTAATATACTTTGCACCCGAAGAGTGGAGGAGCGTGCTTATGATATGCATCAATTGCCTTGGAGCTCTGCCACTATTGTGTTGGAGTCCATACTGCTCAGACTAATGACCGCTATATCATTATAGCAGTGAGCTGATAAATTACACAGACACAGACCTGCTGATGCTGACTTTTGTCTATTGTCCGGCCAACCACTAGAGAAGATTTGACCAATGGCAGCCATGTACGGAGATCAAAGTAAGTGTCATAAATACATATATAAACCAGTAAATGACCGATAAACCAGTAAAAATCACTGCTGTGATATGTTCCAGAATATGAAATAGTTATGATTTGGAACAACAGTCATGATGTGGTTGAGGTCCTTAAGAACACGTCAGCACATGCAGAATAATCCCTCCATATAAACACACCAATTTTCCGTAAAGCAGCGAACAGCATCGCTAGGCTTTTCTGATGGGAGTAGATCTAATACTATACTAACAGTGACACCCTATCGACCGAACGGCTGCACCTTATCAGGAAGAAGAGCTGCAGTGACACCCCTGCTGGCGCCATGTCATAAATCCTCTCTGCGCTGCGGGAGCGGGGGGAGTCGTAATGTGCCGGATGAGGCATTTCTGGGAGTGGGACTGCGGGACACATAAGGGAATGTTCCCATCACAAACCACTGAACCAGGGCAAGACGGCCCATCCTATGTCCCCGGCTGACAGGAACCTAATGTATGTAGAGCCACGTGGTGGGGACTAAGATTCAATTACGCTGCCAGTCACAACTAGGAGGGGTTGGGGGAGGGGTGTGTGCAGTTAAAGCACGTCATGGGAACAGAGAAGACAATGACATCACATAACATCCATGCAACTGCTCCTATATCGTGGAGCACAGTAGGCAAATCACAGACAAATTGCTAAGGTACTGACACCAAATGTCACAATGAGAAGATGTTTCAGAAACATTCCGAAAAGAAGATGTAATGAGGGAATCAAACATTCATACTTAGGTGTATTGTGATCTGTCTACATTGCAGACTGCAGCTAAGGTCTGAATACAGGTTGGATTCTTTGCCTTCATCCAGCTGCTCTCAGGATATATCCAATCAAAACCTCTCCTTAAGCTTTCTTTATTAGTTAGTATGTGCCCCATTTTGATGTCTTTTCTTATTGCCACTGTCTGGAGGTCTTAATTGGAGGCCTAATTGTTCATGCGCGGTATGTAAATGCACTCAGTCTCATGTCTGTCTGCCATTCCTTTCAGCCACAGACCTGTTTACAGGGTTAGAAATAAGTTGTCAAGGGAGACAGCTTGGGAGGTCCTTTTTTTTTTACTTCTTCCTCACAAAGGCACTATGGTGTGGAGGTCAGAGAAATCCTTTGTGTGTCCTGGAAAGAGCGAAGGACAAAGAGAGGGAAAAAAGCAAGAGAGAAAGAGAGAGATGTGAAAAAGAAGAATGAGAATGAGAAAAAACAATCCATGGTGAAGCTGACTCTAAGGAAAGCAGTTACACAGTGACAAACAAAACGCACCACGTTTTTAAATGTAGCTCCACACAGCGCTATCATCTACAGCCAAGTCAGTCTATCATGTCCGGTAAGTGATAGGAGCGAGTGCGCGTCAGCTCCCTCTCCCACTTATGAAGACATCTTTTTGCGTTTTCATTTTGTTTCAGGGGAACAGATATGGAAGTGAGGCTGTCTGTCTTCCCTGGGACACCTCTCATCCTTCAGCCGAGATTGAATGCCACTATCCCTCAGGGCGTTTGAGTGAGTTAGAGAGGCTCTATGCAGAGGTGACCTTTGCATAGCAGACAGGCTGTGTGGCTCTGTGTCAACAGATCGTCATCATCTCTCATGCTGTGTGTCGGCAATGCACTCTCATAGACCCTTAGACATACAATAAAACCTACTAAAATACTTACTGCACTACAAAGACATTATGATGTCTTCCTGTCTTAGATGTTGGTAACGGATCAGCGCTCCTTTTTCTCAGCCCAAGGAAGAAGGGCAAAAATAAATAAACAAACAAACAAATAAATAAAATTGTTGCTGCTCTCATTAAAGTTTGTTAGCTGCACCAAATGAAATGAGAAATTGAGTGAGTGGGGAGCAACAGAATGAACAATTTGCAGGAGCTCAAAGGAGAGAAATGCATTGTGTTATTCCGTGTGCCATCTCTTTCTCTCTTCCCTCATTACAACTTATTGGAGACAGGGTAGCTAGGGGTTGTGAGAGCGTGTGTGTGTCTGTCTGTGTCTGAGGGGGTGGGGGGAAGGGGCTAGACTAACTACGGGTGGCGACCAGCAGGGAGTCATCAGAGCTTGAGATGACCGAGACTCGTGGGGCCCCTCGGTGAGCGGAGGCCGACAGCTGGAGCGGGAAGCAATCATAGGTCCATCAGCCCCAGCGAAGGCTGGACACTCTTCCGTCCCGACCGCCTCAGAGTGGAGCCAATCAGTGTACCTCGACACAAACAAACATTGAGAGGTGACAAGACTGTGGGCAAGCTGTCCAGCATGATAGAAACCTGGCAAACACACTGCTTCCTACGCAAATATATTGCTGCCTGTTACTTACCACTGTCAGTGATATAACAGCATACCTGATTTATGTCATTCCAACATGTGCCAAACCATCATAGAATTCTGAAAAGTTTCATTTAACTTTGTGTATTTTTCATTATTGATATCTTTTCTCTGCAAACCGTTTAAGCAACACCATTATCTTGTATCGCCCATTTTATAGTTCATTATGTGAATAGTGCTGGTACAATATTTGCTTGTTTCTGGCAGTGTTCCGGAACGTCATATTCTATTATCATATATGAAAGATGTCCTTGTATGGAAGCCCGTTTCTGCCATTTTCAAGAAAAAATAAATAAAATTTGAGATATCATTTCGTTATTTCAACAAAAAATAAAAATACTGCATGGTGAAGATAATAAAATGGCCACGACACAAAGTATTGAATATGACAATGAGCTGTTTTCGCTCCCAAGGATTAGCACAGAGTAGCTGATGTCATCAGCATTAAAGAAAGTCTTTTTAATCAAACTGAGCTGCTCTGAGATGCCATCAAGCCATTAAAACACTATTGTTACTAAACCATATTTCTCTTTAGTATTCTGCCAGCCATTCATAGTCTGACTGCTCTGCCACATGAGGACAGACTTTAGCATTAGTGGTGCAAACATTCAGGCTCCCTCCACTCTATCTAATTGTGTTTCTTTCTGCCAAACAGGGGAATTGATCAGATAAGCTTGTTTCTCTTTTTTCTAATTATCAAACATATCATTTTAGGCCAATTAATGCCTATTTAAAAATAAGAGCCACACTTTTTTTTGAATAGCAATGACTAAGTGCATTTTGTAAATGCCAGTGGGGAAGAGATAATTAAAGTGAAAAGTGTGGAAAAACATTGTATTCAAAACAACAATTTCTTACACAGAGTGGGAAGAGGAATGATGGAAAACAGGAGAAATCAAGTTAGATTGGCCCAGTGTCAATGGCCCCCTTAAGAACAAGACCCTGAGCCCTCAAGGACTAATGCTGTTAAGTGATTTGCAAGGCTGTGAGTACTTTGCTATTTGCATGATTGGGACACCTCCAGTGATAAATTGTTCAAATAACAACACTAAAGTCATGCTGGAAACATATTTCCATTTCCATTCTATGATTTGTCCATTTTTTTTTTTTTTTTTTTTTTTTTCAGTTTTCTAAATATATATATATTTCCATGCTTATCCAGTATTTCACATCACAACGCTATGAACTGTCATTCCTTTCATGCAAAAACATGCGGTAAAGCTTAATTTGAAGGGGTCTACATAAGGGTGATATGAGCCTGTTATAAAAATGACATGACACATATCATGAACATTAATGACACTTCATTGTTGTCATTAAGTGTCATTAAGTTTTTGTAATGTCTGCATCCCAAAGTCTGTGTTTCAAAAGCCGAATGACACTTCATGACAATGAATTGCGTGTCATTAATGTTCATGATATGTGTCATGTCATGTTTATAACAGGCTCATGTCACCCTTATGTAAACCATTTCAAGTAAAGTGTTACCGAACGTGCATTTAAGTCTGAAAGGTGGAAATTATAAAACAAGTTCTGAGTAATTCCAATCATAGCGCTGTTGGCTGAGCTTGCTGAGTGCTGTTGATAGGAAGGAGAACAAAAGAATTCATAGTGTACTGGAATCATGGATGATATACGTTTAATCCATGCTTCAAAGTTTTCACTGTTTCTTTTTCTTGTCACTAATGGCACATCCTGGCTTTTATATGAAATGATGTGAATGAAACTGCCTATCATGTGATTTGGACTCAGAAAATAAGGATGATGAAGTGTGTCGAATCTGGCCTTTGCCCGGCACTGCAATAAACACTGATGTGTTGTGCACTGTGTAACGCATGCCAGCTAGCCTAACCGTGTAAGTAATTTAGTAAACCCCCCTCCTGACATTTCAGGAGCCTCCTAGTCAGTTGACTGGGAGCCTGGGCTTTTCGGTTGGCTGCAGTCGAGTGTGCTGGCCAGCAGGATGACCTCAGTTACAGTGGTGCCGTGAACCTGGATGGGAGTGAGGTTTGGGGGAGTGTAACAGATGCCAGCTATCCTAGCTGTGCAAGTAGAACGTTAGCAAATCTCCCTCCCAACATCTTAAAAACCTCCTCGTCAGTTGACTGGAAGCCTGGGCTATTCTGTGAACTGGCTAGGCTAGGGTGCTCGCCTCCAAATCCGAGATTGCTGTGAGTTTGCGGGTTTGAGCCCTGGGCTGGACGGCGAAATATCACCTCAGTTACGATTGCAAGCTTAGTTCTACTTGCTTGTCATACTTTGAATTGAAAGACCCCAATGAAAAGGTGAGATACCATTACCAAAGAGCCACGACAGCCATGTTGCATTTTATCTGACTATACAATATAGTTTTTAAAGACCAAAAATTGCCCATTGTAGGTGCTCTAGGGGGCGCTGCAGTTAGCAAACATGCACTTTGGAGAATTAGTGCTGATGTTTGTATTGAATCCCTCTACTTCCTGACTCTCTGACTTTCCTGTGGATAGTTGTGTGGTCACTGTCATAGCCATGGCAGATATGTTAGATCCACCACAGCTAATGAAACTCAGGGTCACCAAACAGAAAGCATTAATCTGTTTTTAAACTTGTTTTCATAGCATTGTATTGGTCACAGAGATCACATAAGTCAGTGTAATACTATAAAGGACAGACAGCAGTCATTCATTTCCACACACATGTGGAAGTGCATGTCTAGTTATGGTTAGCACTTTGGTTTCATGTTCCTGTGAGGCAAAATGGCAGAAAATTGTACTGAACTAAACAAAATCTCTCAAAAATAATCCTAACTCCACTAAAAGTGGTATGACTCCTGTTACCAAGGCACACAGCCTTCTGTTACCCATAGAACAGCAGAGAATATTAAGCTCTCTGTCAGATTGTCTTTGCTCTGTTTCTGTCTCTGACACACACACACACACACACACACACACACACACACACACACACACACACACAGACACATATTGGCTCAGAAACACACACGCTCTGGCTCAGACACACAAACAGAGGGAAAGAGAGATAGAGAGGGGAGAGAGTTTTTGAGCTGCCTGAAAAATTCATGTGCTTCCTTGAGGCAAGCTCTTTTGAGGGGGATGCTGGCTTCCTCCTGGCTGCGGGCAGAATATGTAGAGTGATCATTTGCAAGCCGTTACACAGAATACTTCCCTGACTTCAGTGGCTATGGAAGGAAGGCAAGCTTTCCCAGACGTCTCAACCAAACAACTCTTCACCCCGACTTGAGAGGGCTCTTTGTGGCCAGACTCGGCAATCTTGTGTAAATTCCACACTGAAAACGACTAACTTTCACCTTTATCTTTTCCCGTATGAGTTGTCCTTAATGCATAAACACATGAACTGCATCACAATGTAGGCTGCTTAATGCACAACATTGTGTGTGATGGTTAGCGCTGGCACGACAAATAAATGGTCTTGCTAATAGACCTACGCTGTCTGGGGGTCTTGGTTCCATATCTTGCAGTAGATCCAAACCAATCCATTTCAAAACAAAATGTCCGAAAATATCAGGGTTCCTGTCACCATCAAAGAACCTTACAATAAATTCATTTACTGTACCTGTTTGTTGTCAGTCAACCATGATAGTTGTATATCCATGCTAACAATGAATGAGCCTTTCCAAAGTGAGGGCAGTTCTACGCATTTTCTAGGGAACTGCCTGTGGCTTCAACTTCGCGTCATGTTTATTTTTATGTGGTATATCACTTTATACATTATACATTGCGTATATGTGGTTTGTAGGTCAATGCATCTATTCATATTTGTATGCATGCCTGCTCATATATGCCTGTGTGTGTGTGTGTGTGTGTGTGTGTGTGTGTGTGTGTGTGTGTGTGTGTTATCTCAGTGAGTTAGCTAGTCTGTCACCTCATCTGCTATGCTTTCTCAAGTGCCCCATGAGTCTACTGCCTGGGCAACTACCCCACTACTCACTACATGCATAAACAAAACAAGCACACCACATCTCAACACAACATTGGAGGAACAAACTAACTCTGTGTGTGTGTGTGTGTGTGTGTGGAGGACGTTGTTGTTCCATGCAGTGCATATTTTTATACAAATGATGCTGTTGTGCCTTGAGCCCAGTTATGTTTCTCAGACGTGTAATCATAGCCTGTATTCAAGTGATGATAACGATGCTCAAATTTAGAAACTCAATTTATTTCACGTGCATTGCTCACCAGCACAACTACAACTAGGTCTGGCATGTTCAAATGTGTGCTCAAATTGCTACGAAGTAATATCAGGGCTTTAATTAGGTTTTACCTCATCACAGCATTCTCCTCTGAAAATTTTTTTTTCGCGCAAATAAGAGAGAGAACACCTGCTGCTGGCGTCATTCCCAGGCAGACCTTGACTCGCTGCTCCTCTCAAAACAAAAGAATAACTCTGTGGGCTGAGGCCTTTGCAATGGTCCCATTAGAATAACAAACTTTGAATTCCGCACAAAGAAAACAAGGAGAGGCAAGTTCTGAAACTAAGTCATGCCTACTAAAAAAGAACAGCTCCTCAGCTGTAATTCCCCATAGGGAAGCATTGCAATAACCCCTCTTTTATAATGGAAAATGCGGTGATCCAAGATTCCATCTCATTTAGTCCTTCAATAGTTTTCTTGCTGCAAGCACGTCAAGTCTGGAGAGAGAGAGAGAGAGAGGACCAAGGCACTGGAGCCTAAGTGTCTGGCTAATTTTATTTCTGCAGTCATGATGCCAATTCTGAACATTTGCTGTGAGCAAAATGTACAATCTGCAGTTCAACACCTACCAGTGGTCTTCTATCTTTGGGTATGAACCAGATACATCCAAAAACTATTTCTAGTTGTTTTTTTACACTTATGCACTAAACACTCATCTCAGTACAGGAAATGTTTAACTTACTGCAACAAATAATGGTAACAGCAGAATCTTCGTCACCACAGTTTCCAAGCTGTGAAGTAAGGGCAAATATTCTCATCTTATTCGGAAATATGGGCCTTTCACGTTGATTATATATCACAAGTTAATGTCACAAGGAGTTTTGTTATTGGTAAATGACGCACTGTTGCTCTGAGATGTTTCACAGATTTGAGAAAATAAAATGAACCCATTCCCCTCACACCGCCTTAGCGAGAAAGTGTTTCATTGAAAGGACCAAAACACCATATGCTCTCCCTGAGCCTCTGTCACGCTCTCCTTCCCTCCTTCTTCCACTCAGGCACACCTGAGCCCGAGACTGCTTCAGCGTTCACAGCGAGTTCCTCAGTGCACATGTATGCACCCCCCCCCCCCCCCCACACACACACACACACACACACACTAACATACAGACGCACATAGACAGATGCACACACACAAGGGCTGAATGTTGTGGATGGCGCTGGGGCAAGGGAGGGTGGCATGGACACAGAATGCCCCCCCACCGTGCCAGCCTCCCTCTCGTCGACTCTCTCGGCCGCTTGCTCCCAGGCCATTATTACTCTTTATCAGTGGTCGCTATGGCTGGGCACGGCACACTGCAGCACGCCGGCAGAGAGATGCGGCATCGCGTTCCACGCCGGCAAATTCCCAGCACCCCACTCGCCCAGCAACAATGTGGGTGTGAGGGTGCCAAAGAGAGCGGTGGAAGGAGGGGGCGATTCAATGCACAAATTGATCATTTTCAACAACAAAAAAGAGAAGAAAAGGGAGAATAGAGGGGAAAATAAACGACAGAAATAAACAATAGACACAGGTAGGCAGAGGGACAGAAAGAGAGAGAGACAAAAAAACAGACATAGAGAAGAGACAGGTGACTGGGTGCATCAAGAATCAGACTTTGTCCATCTGGATTAAAAGTGAAAAGAAAGCAATGAAACATTTGTAGCAGTGTGACACCTGTTGATGAGAAAGCCTCGCATCACAAGATCACCTCTCCGGCTGGGCTCAGATGAGGGGAACCCCTGTCTACGGCACATTCACTCAGACTCACACCGCTCGAGTCGGGGAGGGGAGAAGGGAGGGAGGCAACCCGCAGGTTGCTGACTTTCATCAAAATCCAATGTTTCCCACTGCTCTGCTGATTCACTGATGGCTGAAGGATTGGCCAATCAGAGCAAATTTAATCATGGACATCTGGGAAGCAGCACTGAACTCAATTCGGTGCACAGCAGAAGAGGAATCTCTAGCAAAGTTAAAGTCAAAGCAAAGCTCTGTTTGTTCTCTGGTAAAGCCACGACAAACCTCTTATTTATCCGAACAGAGATAATTGATGGAAATTATGAAAATTTACATATTGTAAACTCCATATCCTTAATGCAATTAGAATTCTAATTTGAATGCTAGGCCGATTAACACAACCAAAACAGTTAACACTCTTGCTAGCTGATTTGCATGTAATAGCTGAGATTACATTATTATTTCAATTCAATTTTTGTTGTGTAGTCTGCAACTTGACTGCTAAAAGTATCACACACTGTTTTGAAGGCACTCATGAAATTGAATGTTTTGAAAGTAAGCTGCTGAACCACTATAAACACTTTATCTTAACATTCCATAACAATTCTCAATTACATGACATTTTCCAATTTAAGACAACTTGGTGAACACAAAAAACATGGACAACTGATGTGAATTCAATGTTATTGATTATTCAGCCATTTAGTTGAGTAATATTTCCAGGAGGTAAATTGCAGGGGCACTTACTGAATTAAGCCATAGTAAACTTCAGAATGTAACATTCTTTGACTGGATTATCAATCTTATACTGTGTGAAGCACCAAGAGCTGCCTTATTTCATGGCAAAATATCATCACTGTGCTTCACTTACAAGCTTCAATGAGAGTGTCATCACTGTGTTTATTGAATGCCATAAAAAGAATCTAAATCGATGTACTGAGCAGTCATATGGTAGGTACTTTCAGATGTTCTACGATAAGACTTGGCCAAAGAATCATTTGTGCTTTCAAGAACAGCAAGTATCACTCACCCACTCACCCAAACGCCCTCTTTGTCCAGAGCACATTAGGCGTTTGCAGATGACAAATGTCAAACATTTCCCGCCATCTTTACATTACGAACTGCCGTTATACATTTCTGTGGAGGGTTTTTTAAGTGATGTGTGTCCTCCTTTAAACTGTCTCAGCTCTGGTATATTAGCCAAATGCAAAATCGTCATTTTGGAACGAGCTTTTGGCTATTGTTTAACGAGCTTTTGTTTAACACAGGCCTAACACAACAAGCCTGTAACAAGGGGGTAATATAAGTAGATGGTTAAACCTGGGTAAGTTAAGCCAGAGGTAGTGGTAAACCTGACAATAGAATAGAATAGAACAGAATAGAATGCTAACTTTCTTAACTGAACAGATTGAGCATGCTACTCTTGGAGGTGTACCACTTCCTCTAGCTTACCTTGGTTTATTACTTAACCACCTGCTCGGGAATACACCCCAGGAACAGGCATAGTTGGCCCCGCTGGTGTCCCTCCTATGGTGTTATGCTGTTAGGTCACAAATGGTCTGCTGTTTTGTGAAAAGCAAGTGCACACTTTACTTGACAAGTGAGTGCATAACACATTTAGAGCAGCTGTCATAAATTGTTCACAAAGCATTCAAATTGATTCATAAGACATGACTCAACATTCATACCCATACCCTTTCATGAATGTGAAAGACAGAATGGCCATAACTTATCAAAATAAAAGTCCAGCAGTCTCAAAGCAGCATTGCTTTCATTTTAAACATGTTAGCTGAGCATGTCACATCTAAATATTTCATGTGTATCTTATGAAGTCTACTTCAAAGGCCGCTTCACCATACAAGTTGTGAAGTGTTCATAATCAGATATGCAGGGGTGTAAAGTTCACCCCCGCAGCCCCCACCAGGCAGGGGGGGACCACAGTCCAAAGGGCCCCCACCTGTCAACTCAAAGTTTTAAATGATATTGTTCTACTAGTTAGCGTTGTGCTGCCTTCAGCATATAGGTACCATTGACATATGTATCTCCACCTCATTTGACAACCAGAAAAGTCTGCAAACAAGACTTTTTCCCCCTTTCTCATTCAACTCCTATTGTCCTCCTTTAATCATACCCTGAAGGTAGCTGATGCTCCTGAGAAGGTTGGTGGGGGTGATGCAGAAGCTTATGGCACCAGTTTTAAAGACCAGGTGTGTGTGTGTGTGTGTACGTGTGTGAGTGTCTTTACAGTGCTTGGCTAAGGCAAAGTATCGGGGAAAGAAAACACTTCATTAAAGTTTCTGAAGCTTTTTTCAAGGAACTTCCATGAAGTGAGTGGGCAGGGAGTTTCACACTGAACATAGCCTACTTCAACTGCAAACTATCGGAAGCAGCATTTAGTCATGTCCATCTGACTGACATATTATAGTTTTAACGTCAGTGTCATGTCAAGTCTTGTCTTTAGCAATCCAATGTATCCTATTTGCTTAAACTTTATGGAGTTTGAAAATTTTCTATGTATATGTCTATATTTTCTACTTTCTATAACGGATTATAAATGCATTCATACTGTGTTATAATGCATTCATAAAGCCTTATAATTAATGACATAATGATAACATTATAATTCCTCATAAGTACAGTCATTAGAATATGTAAACAGTTATTAACACTAATGACATTAGCTATAAGACTTTATGAATACATTATAACCTTTTATGAATGTGTTTATAATGCTTTATGAATACAGGGTTCATAGAAAGTGTTATCCTTTAATGTAGGTTGATGCAACTGT